>NAJI01000130.1:0-29814 GCA_002179835.1 Calonectria leucothoes | reverse complement strand
TTAAATATTTATTTAACTAGACTAAATATAATATCTCTTTATAACTTATATTTATATTGCTTATTTATATTTAATATACTTAGCCTCTTTGCTAATAAATAAACCCTTTGCTTTAATTAGTTTATTATAGTTAGAAACCAACCAGAATATTATACCATGTCTAAGAAAAGAAGTTCTTTATTATAAATATAATATCTTAGGTTATTATGCCTTATTTTATACTACCTTACCTTATACTATTTATAGTAGTAATTAATATATTACTATAAGGTACCTAAGTAAAGGTAGGCTTATTATACCTATAATAAAACCAAATAATATAAGAGTTAATATCTTAGGGTAGGCCTAGGAATTAGATTAGATTCTAGCCCTATTTATATATTAGGAAATTAGTACTATTATAAGGCTAGGGGGCTAGTAGTAAAAAGCTTAAATATTAGTAGATATTAGAGCTAAAATAAACTTTCTATATTCTTATTATATACTAATAGTAGACTAATATTATATTATATCTAGTAAAATATAAATTAAGGCAATAGATAGTACTTTTATAAAAAACTAAGGAAAGATTAAATTATTAGTTAAGGTTATAGATAGTATAGGTATAACCTAGTTAAAGTAGATTTGCTTTTTTCTTGCTAATATAAATTATTATAAGAAATTATTATAAATAAAAGCTTAGTCTTTATATTTAAATATTAGAAAACCTTTTATAATCTAGTAATAATTAAGTAATTATTTAGTATAGCTTTTTATTTCTAAATTAATAAATAGATAGAAAGGATAAATTAGGTATTAAAATATTATTTATAGAGCTTTTATAATTAAAAATAAATTAATTAGCTAGACCTATTACTATTAGCCTAGTTTATCTATAATACTAATAAATACTTATTTATTAGCAAGAGCCTAGTAAAATTGCTTTAAGACTTTATTTCCTAAGGTTTAAAATATATATATAATCCTATCCTAATAGTAAATATAATAATAAAGGTATATAAAGAGCTTATTTATAAGTAATAAAAAATAATAAAAAAATTATTTAATTATATTAGGAAAAGGTAGGTAATTTAGTATAATTATAAAAGGAAATTAATAATATTTAAAAAAAAAGGAGCTAGTTTTCCTTTTAATTAAAAATCTAAGGATATAATAATTTAATAGGAAATTAGTAAAAAAGTATATAAGATTATATTATATTACTAAAAAAATTAGTAACTATAGTCTAGCTTATTAATTTAAATTATTACTAGGTATATAAATATATAATATTTTCTATATCTTAAATTTAGAAAAATAAAAAAAAAGTAAAAAAAAAGTAAGTATATAGTATATAAGCTTATAAAAAAATAAAAATATATATAAGGTTAAAAAAATCCTTATATATAGAAATATATAAAAAAGGTAATAATATTTAATTAAATAAAGTAATTATAAGAACTTAGAGAATTTATAGATAAAGGTATAAGATTTTATAGATTTAAACTTTTTATATAAGTATAAATAATAATTATAAAGTAAGAAAAAAATAATAAAAAAATAAATTAATTAAGAAATTTCTTAAAATATAATTATTTACTTACTTATAAGTAAAGGAAGATATAAAGGTATATTATTATAAATTAATAAAACCCTAATCTATAATTATTATTAATAACTTATAGTAAACTTATAGTAAAGCAAAAAAACTAAAACCCTAATTATTTATTATTACCTTTTTTAGTATTTTTTATATTATTATTAAGTAATTTATTTAGAAAGCTATAGAAATTAATATAAAAAGGCAAATAAAGTATAATAAAATTACTATCTTTTTACTATAAAAGATAATAATAGGCAATAATATAAAGGGAATTAAAAATATTAATTAATATCTTAAGAATAATATAATTATAAATATACTTTTTTATAGCCTTTTTACTAATAATTTATATTTAGATTATAGTAGCTTTAGTAATAGTATTATAAATATAAGTATTTTTATTATTATAAATATATTTATAAATAAGATAATAAGCTTTAATATAAAAAACTTTAGCCTTTTATAAATTAATTAATAGTAAACTTAAAGTAAGTTTATAGTATAGATATTTATATTATATTTTTAGAAATCCTTTTTTATAATAAAATAATTACCTTTAGCTAAAAATACTTAAAATTATTTTAAAAGCTTATTTTCCTTTTAAGAAAATTAGGATATAGTAAATTAATAATAATCTTATAATAATAATACTAAAAATACTTATAGGATTATAAGATTTATTATTCTTAATATAGTAAGTATATTTAAAGAAAGAAGCTATAAGAATTAATAAATAAATATAAAGTAAAAATAAAGTAATATTACTATAGGTATTTATAGCCTTTAATAAAGCTATATAAAGCAAGGATAGAAATTTTAATATTTTTTCTACTAATATAAATTATCTTATTAGGATACTAATTAATATAAATAATAAAATAATATTAATAACCAAAATTATATAGTAAATTAATAATAAACTTATAATAAATATTTTCTTTTAATTACTAAGAAATAATAAAGCTAAGTAAATAGCTAAAAAGAAATAAAAAAAAAGGGAAATTAATAAAAATATAATAAATAATATAAAAAAGGAATTTATAAGCAACTAAAGATAAATTAATAAATAACTTAGTATATAATAATAATATATAAGGTATAAGGCTTTTATAAAATTAAAAAAGAAAATATATATATTATTAGTTATAAGGCTATTAAAAAAAAAAAAAAAAGGCTATTATAAATAATTAAAAATATAATTATATTATTATTAACTAAATCTACTAATTATTAATAATAATAAATAATTAATATTTCTATATATATATAAAATATTAATTATATTTTATAAATTAATATATATTATTATAATCTTATTAATAATTTATTATAAATAAACTAAAATTATAAATAATCTATAATATTTAAAAAAATATTATTATAACCAAAAAGCTAAAGTATAATCCTATATTATATTAAATAAACTATAAATAATTAATATAATATAATAAATAATAAACTTAAAACTAAAGTATAATATTTAGGAGCTAAAAACCCTAATAAATAAAATAGCCTATAAAAAAGAAATTATATAAATAAAAAAAAAGAAAAAATAATTAAAATAAGAATCAAAACTATTACCTATCTACAGCTAGCTCGCCACAAACATACTACAAATACCCCTCTACCCTTAGCACTCCCCTCTTGTGAATACTGCCCCTGACAGTCGTCGCTGTTGAAAGAACGATACGGCACAGCTTCTTATCCTCGGGTCGCAATCTTTGCATATGTTGCATCATACTTTGATACAGCGGAAACAACCCAACGGGCGTTTGGTTGAGGACATTCAGGACATCCTCTGGCTGAGCTGTCTGCAGTTGCTCGATGACCAGAGCTACCCAAAGAAAAGTCCCATCTGCCTTGTCCTGGATTATATCGGCCACATCATGTTTCATTTTGCAATCACCTCCGAACAACGACATCTGGGAAAGCCTATGCTCGATGTACAGGCTGATAGCGTCATCAACGCAAGTTGCGTTCAGCTCAAGGCTCAGCCGAGCATTTTTTGCGGCATGAGTGAAATACTGCTCGATGTTGTATTCATTGCGACTTGATACAATCCATTTCACGCGTGGATTAGACTCTGTGTTTTGTACCACAAAGTTCATTAGCTCTTGCAAACCCTCCTTGCACTCATCGAGGCCGTCGATGAGTAAGTAAGAGCCATCCACCTGAGGATCTGAAAGCATAGCGGCCAGCGATTGAGATAGGACAGAAAATGCATTCCCTTGCTCGAAAATTTGCCTTCCTGATTTATCATATATCTCTTGGATATGCGAGATTAGATCAGGCTTTTGACAGATCAGGAGGTACATGAGACCTCTCAGGACAGCGGCGCTCGTATTGAGGCGAGAATCAGTGTCCTGGCAGAAGAAATATGACAATAACCGAGAGCTGGAGTCTGAATGAGAGAGATTCGAGATAAAAAGCTCCGACTCAGGATCAGAAAGCTCATCGATGATGCCAGACAGCAACATCGTCTTGCCTTTGCCAGCATCACCTTTGATCCACAGCAACCGACTGCTCTCGTCAAACCGCCACTTCCGAAAGTCTTCGTGTTCGAGTATCCATTTGTAAGAATCCCGGATGATACCGCCTTTTGTCTGTTGAATTCGGAATTTATTGTCGGCTGGATCCGTCAATCGGAGGTCAGCAAGACAGCGGTTGGAACTGGGTTTCGCGTATCGGTGCACTTGTTTCTTGCTGCTACCTCCATGGTCTCTCTCATCGCCGCATACTTCCGAGTCCGGTATTGGTTTCATATTCAAGGTCCGTGATATGCTTCACAATAGCTGTGCACCGTTGAGAGGAGGACGTTCCACGAAGTCCAGGCCATTCGAAGCTAGAGAGGATGCCTGCCTAGCTGAAGCGCGAGGGGCTTGTTACAGTCTGTTACGGTGGACAACGACCCCACTCTGGTGTAAACGGTAGGCTAAACGGTGGCTGGACAGCGGCCAAGTCAGATTACTAATGATTCCCATCACGTGAAATCAGATTTCAACACATCTTTCCTTCACCGATTTCGCCAGTGGAATTTGGCGATAGGACGTGGGTTGGCCGCGCCGTGACCAACAACTGCAGATCTCAATGGAATCACAACCTCCCGTCTCGTATTCACTCGCAAACGAGCTGTGGAGCAATGTTCTCCAAAACTTTGTATTACAGCCGCTGGAGCTAGGTCACGCTCGCCCGAGCGAAGCCTTCTACTCAAACCGCGCAGTATTGCGGCAGCTATGCCTCACCTCGCGTCGCTTTTTGGCCATGTCGAGGTCCTATCTTTACGAGTCAATCGTCCTGTTCGCTGATGGGGACGTGCGACGCCGTGGCGCGGGGGCAGACTCCCTGGTGCTACTAGTGCGGACACTCATGCAAAACCACGAGCTGAGGCCCCTCATAAAGAATCTTGCTTTGCCAATATCGTTATCGACCGAGATTCCGCGCTCTAAAGCCGCTTGTCTAGCAATAGCTCAGGCGTGGTTCGACAACTCGGCCACCTTTACAAACTTAAAGCCGTGCGACAAAGAGATTCTAGATGTCATTGGCTTCGCCAAGGCTGTGGACAAGGATGCAAAAAAAACAGGGACGGCCTTGCATCCTTCCCGAATACCCACCGGAGAGCTGGGCAACCTCTCCCAGAAAGTCACGGCTGCTTTGCTCTGCTTAACTCCCAAAGTCGAAAAACTCTTGTTGCAAGATTTACTTACTGGACCTTTGCATGTGTTTGACCAAGCATTGTGGAGCCTAGCCTCACACTCTGAGATCAAGAAAACATTTATTCCCTCCTTGAAAACTTTACAGATCCAACTAGACCCTCTTCTCTCTTTAGATGAAAACTACCACGAAGAACACGAGTTGACAGAAGCCAAACTGTCTTCACCTCTCCTCAATCAACCCACACTAGGTCGTGTCGAAATCCGGTACGGCTGGGTCGACGAGCTCCAGGTTTCACCAACGGTTTGCGATGGCATTGCACGGCTAAAGGATCTCAACTTGATGGTGGCCGCTGATCCGACAGCGGTCGACACTCTTGTTCAGCAAGCGACAGACGTCAAATCCTTGTCTCTTGGGATTTATCCAATGCCAAACTTCCCAGACCAAGAAGGCGACATGAACACGGCGATTCTGAGACGTGCAAAGACGCTCGAGAACCTTGCTCTAGACACCTCCCACTGCACATCGGAGCACGCCGCCAACCAACTCGGCCCTCTGGGCAGATTCACCTGTTTGCCCCAGCTTGACCAGCTGAAACGCCTCGCCATCGAGCCGCACCTCCTTCTCGATTGGCTAAATGCCAACACATGGTCTCGGTTCTTCGGCACTCTCCCACGCAATCTAGAAGAGCTCACATTGCGCTTTGTCCCAGAAAACGGCGAGGACCTGCTGCGTATTTGGGCGCGTAGCGGTGTGGGCGCTGTGCTTCGCGCCTCGCCCGAGAAATGGCAGAGCAAGATGCCACACCTAAGGCGCATACATCTGCAGCCACTAACCTATTCGCTGAAAACGGCCGAGGCGCTCAAGGAGGATTTACAGGCTGCAAATATTACCTTGACATGGCAGGAGCCGGATCTTTCACTAGATTTTGCAGGTTTAAGCTTGAATTAGACTAGATAGATGTTTGTGATCCACTACATCATGCATACGCGGCACACCTCGCCACCTCTCAGGATGATGTATCCCGAATAGAATGGTGACTGTAAAATCGGTGTAGAATTAATTAGAGGAAATATTCAGTATTACAAGGAATTGATTATAAAAATTGAGTATCGCTTCAAAGGCTTCTACTTGCAGATGGTTGGTGAGATGCCAAGTGCGTATCCCGTTGAGTGCCGTAAGCCTGCACCCAAGTACCGAGTAAAGTATGTCGTTAGCTACAACCCTCTTGTTAGGGATTATATAATTTTGGTTTAGGGTATATAATAACATAATGATTAGCAGTTATCTTATTTACTTAAATTTATATTAGGGTTTATTATACTTTCTTTTTTCCGTTGTGTTTGAAGTGAGGTACCTTGATGCAGGCTTACGGCACTCAACGGGATAGGGTAACCGCTGCCATCGGCACTAAAAAGAAGGAAATACCGGGAGGGCAAGCAATGCCGAGGTCGTCCTCCGATCCAGAAATAAGTAAATGTACTACTCGCAATGCTCGCTGATTGTGCTAAGAAACAATCGAGATTCTACTCCATGTCGAGGTTGGAGGCTGATGCTAACACGACACATGGTAAGGACAGATATGTATCAATCCTCCCTTGCATCATCGGCTTTGTGACGAGGAAACCCCATGTCTTAGCCGCGGGTACGTGGTGTTCACGAATAAATCTTTCGGGCTAGATTCGCGGGGCGTTGTTTGATTGATGAGGGTAGGACCTCTGCACTACATTGAGGCCCAGCCCGACTGAGAAGGTTGTAATTCACCCGTTCTGTAGGCCTGTGGCTATTGCTATTTGTCTACTATTCATGATCCAATTTTTTTCATCATTTCCTGCCTGTAACCCGTATACCTACCATAAGGAGGGGAAATACGACCGAGCTACGTGCGTGTGGTATGCCATGTTTCATTCCCCCCCTGAGGCGACCAAATCGGACAAGATGCCCATGGGGTTTTCTGTTCAGCAGCTCCTGCTCCAGCCACCGCCCACTAAGGCTGTCGCGAATCCTAAGAGTTTTTTTTGACATAATTGTTGGCTATGGGTGGAGACCCAAAGGCCGGTGTAGTATTCAATAATCTGGTATTGGATCGTTTGTCAATGACGCCCGCTCTCGGAGAGAAAGCAAAACTATGCATAACAGTGATCATTCCGTTTCTTGTTTTCCCTTTTTTGAATTATGCACCACGGTGCGTGGAATGAAGTCAATTAAAGGGCAGCTCGCCTTCTGCTTTCTCCCTCGTCTCCGCAAACCTTACCCGGCTGATATTTGCATTTGCATCTGGGTTGTATTTGCCTGCATCAATATGCGTTTCCCATCTGTTGCGCTCGGCCTCGTTGCCGCAGCTTCCCTCACGTCTGCTGCTCGTCAGTGTCGGCCAGCTGGCGGAGAGTCGTCCCTCACCACGCTGTCCTCGACCGGCCTCACCACCAGCACGGCAACCATCGACGTCTCCACCGGAACGACAACTGAAGGTTCTTCTGAAACTTTGAGCCAGACGTTTTCCGTTGAAGCTGTTTCCGAAAGCGCCACAATTTCTGCTGGCGTTACCGAAGCTACCACAGCAGCCTCGACCGAAACCTCAACGGCCCAGTCCACTGAAGCTCCGACATCGAGCTCGGCAGCCGCTATGCCTGTCGCTACCTTTTCTCTTACAATCGGAAATTCCGCCATCCCTGACGCCAACGGAAACATAGTTTATGGACGCGGAAGTCTATATACACTGCTTGCCAATCCCAGTGCGCAGGACTCGGCATGGACTCTTGGAACGTTTCATATACAGCCTGGTACAAACTATCTCATGGTTGACGATGAATATGTTGCCATGTATCTGGGCACTTCTCTCGTCTCGATCGCCCAGAATGACGTGGCCGATTGGATCCCCAATCCGCTTAATTATGTCCAATGCAATGGCGCATATGTGGACGAGGCATTTTCATGTTTCATGGTTGGTTCTGAGTCGAGGACGCAATTCAACCTCAATGGAGATGGTACATCCATCCAAATAAGCATCCTAGATCCGAATGATGCGGGCGTCGCGGTCGATCTGATTGCGCGGTCAGTGTAAAGATGTGCTGGAACAACTTGGTTTTGAGAATACCTCATCCTAACTTGATGAAATTTTCTTGTCGCGCTTGCTCCTATACTTGTATTTTAACTTTGACCGAATCGATTGATGTCCTTGTTAAATAAGACGACGTGCTGCGGCCCGTGCAGATACCCAAGGGCTGTTAGCCTGTTCATGGTGCTCCATTCCAGCCCTTGTATAACACGCTGATTAATTTCTTGAGGGATTGACTAATGAGAGTAGGGGATTTATTTTAATAAATTATTTTGCATAGTAAAGATTTCAAAGCCCCCACTAAAATAAAACTGGTGGCAACTCTATGCGGTACCCGTGCTTCCCTCCAGAATCCTGCTTCCAAGCCTTCAACCTCAGACCCTTCCGTATCCCATACACGTAACGGTGTTCAACGACCTCCACTGGAAAATAAATTGTTAGCAGAAAGCATCGCCAAAAGTAGTCGCCATCTTCGCTTACGCCCAATCTCTCTGACTGTTCTTTAGCCATTCTCTCCACCTGAGCAGCCGTTCTTGGGCCATCCGGGGGTCGCTTTCTTCCTGTTGTCTCTCCCTCCGTCGCTGGCGCTCTGCGTGAGTCGGAGGGATGTATTCCTGCTGGCTTTGGGCGAATAGCTTCCTCATTATAGCTTCGCTTGCTGGGGCCTTTGTATTATCTGCGAGGTTGTCTTGGATCTGGACGTACTGGCGGTCATCCGGCCGGCCGCCCTTGGCGCCGTAGGAAAATGTCGGTGGCTTCCAGTCGATATCGCCAGCATCAAGCTACATATACACATTAGCTTGGTTGGGACCGCAACATAGGCTTGCCACCAGAACTTAATCATCACTTACATAGGCGGGTCCGAGCTCTTTGAGGCTGTCTGGACACCCAAAATTTTGCGGCAGCGGAAGGCATCTGTCATTTCCCAGCTCTCGCTGCTCAAACATGGTCCACTCGCTCCTACCACCCGGTGGTGTTGCAATGATGCCAAACCTGGCGCCTAGGTATGCCTTTTTGTCTGCCAATGCGATCCTGGTATCTTCGTCATTTTGCCTTTTGGGACTGCCCATGTTCGGGTTGTATGGAGGGTTGATGTGGAGCTGGTCAATGAAGAAGGGCATGTGAAGGTACACGATGAACCGCCAGGCTTCATGTAATATCAGAGAGCCTGGAAATTTCGGGATATGGTTTCCGCCTTGCACCTCTCTCCAATAATTCCTCTTGGTGACCGCCTCGAGCATTTCGGGGTATTCTTTCCTGAAGGAATCCCCAGACCGGCTTCTCAACTCGTGGTTTTTGTCATATTCATCAAAGTAGGATGTCGACCAGACAATGAACCCGTTGGGAATCGCGTCATGATAGCAGCGGAGGCACACTCTCTCTGTATCGAGGTAATATGTTGGACTGCAGAGCTGAGTCTCCCTGCTTGTCCTTTGGCTAAAAAGTCCAATTCGATTGGGTACAAGTGGGTCATCACAAGCACGTGCATCTCGAGGATGAGGACAACTCCACTGGCCCCTGAGAATGTTATTCTCTAGGAACTCGATATATCCCGGTGTGAAGCCCATAATTGAGATAAGCGCGGGTAGAGTGACCAAGATAAAGGTAGAGATCAACTGAGGATTGTTTTCCAAAGATAGTTTAAGTAGTAGTATGAATCAATGTTGCTGATGACGTAAATGCTCAAAGATAATCAGCGAGAAGGGCACAAGGCGCAGTCCTTCGGGAGCTTGATATACCTAATGAGGCTCCCGCGGGGCGTCCTAAATCGTTCGCCATGGTTGCCCTATGTGGCGTAGTGCGGGTCATGATTGGCTAGCCAGCTTTATTCATGGAGCCAATTTACATGGATTGCACTCCCATGGCATGGATCGTGATTGATATTTGTGGAGTCAAGCTGATATTCTGGTCTGGCAAAAAATCCCCTCAACATGTCAACACGCGTTCACCGAGGCTGCAAAACTGTGCATTCCTACCAGAGAAATCTGTAGTTGCCAGCAAACGTTTATTTCGCATAAAAACCTTTCTTTCGTTTCAAACATCAATTGTACAGTGGCCAAAGCTGGCTGTTGCCGAGAGTACCAGCAGATTGAATCAGCCTCTTCCACAATTACTTTTTCTACTTTGAAGGGGGCAAGGGTTGCATTATCCACTAATCCAATCAATACTTTGTCTTCATATCCACCAGTGTCAACTTGGACCCATAAACGCGTCAACTTCCCTGGTACTCACCGAGTTTCTAGCGTCATTTCAGGCTGTTTTCGGACAGCGTGACTTGAAATCGATTCCGCCTTCTCGACACGTAGCATGAGAGGCTAAAGAAAGGAGGGGCTAGTAAATTTACTTGTCCATATCAGGTCTTTAGGTGTTGGTACCCTGGTATAATAATGCAATACATTCGTAATTATTCTTTGCTGCTCCATTTTTCATCGTTTCCTTCTTTGTTGAGTACTTGTTATCCCTCCCCGCTCATCTCATCACCTACTGGTGAAGCTCAAAGATGTTGAAGTCGCTGAGCCAATGGGCACCATTCAGTATCGATGCCCTTGGGATCGTTACTATGCTTGGGGCCAACGAGATCGATTTAGCCATAGGGCGGCTTACCTACAACTATGTCACCGAGTTCTTGCCGTTCCTGGGCGCATTCACAATTGCCTCCAACGCATTCACCAATGCCAAGCCCGGGTTCTCGCTGTATAACATCACCGACGGCATTTACGCTACCGATCTCTCGGGCTGGTTCGCTCGGTGGCTTCTAGCGCAAGAGTTCAAGACATTCAACTCGACGTCGCTTACGTGGACCGTGACAAACCACCCTCGGAACATGGGGGCGATGCATTTGGCGGCCATGACCATTTCTCTTTGCGTATTTGTTCCCTCCATTTGGCTTTCAATAGCACTTTCGGATTGGTGGGGCCTTGTCAACTGGATCGCCATGCTAGCTTCGATCTGCGTGCGCGGGATTGTCTTGGCGCAGAACAGAGGTTTTGTGGATCGAGCGGTGGTGGAAGATCACGGCGCATCCGAAGAAATTGTCAAGGTGTTGTGTGTGCTTCCAGACGGAAAGGCAGTTATATGCTACGCAACGCGGAACATTGTGATTAATTGCTTCCTGACTGACCCGAGGCCGAGTCACCCGTCTCTGTACACATTTGCACGCGCGCTGGGGTGGGCTGCGTTTTGCTGCCATGTGGTCAGCATTGGTATGGCGACATTGGTGAACCAATTGTTGACCGTGGTGGTAATGGTCGGTTCGAGTCTTTTGACCATCTATCGGCTTTGGGGGGATGAAGAGTTTATTGGAAGCAGATTACGAGTTAGAACACTGGTGCATGATGGCGTTGATCGTCGGGCAAGAATGTACGCCAGGCTAGAGCTCACAGCAACCGAGGAAGAGACTATGCTGGCCTGGGCTCTGTTTCCCCAGAGGTCTAATGTCAACTGGTGGCTTAAATATCGAGATATCGTGGAAGAAGGTAAGCAACGTTTAATATAGGAAAGAATCACGAGAATTGTCCACCATTGATAACGCTTTAAAACCTTCACATGTGCATTGATTCAAATAAAATCGGATAGGGAATCATGAACGCACTCCAAAGCCCTATCATTATGCAGGTATGAAGTAAGATCGTTAGGCCCGGCTATTACGTTTATTGAAGTAATTATCTGGTCTCTATGTGTATTGTATCTCTTAGCCCGGTAACTAATTTTGACAGCCATTGTATTCTAAAGTAACCACTTAGGAGTCCTGTGCGATAATGACAGCGGCTTGCTCCGCGAGAGCGTAGGTAGCGACCTGGAGATTTGCTGTAATGGTGACTGGGTACACCGACGTGTCTGCAACGCGAAGGTTGGCGACGCCCTTGACGCGAAGACTGGAGTCGACCACCTTGCCCATGGACGCAGTTCCCATTGGGTGATAACAACCACTGCGAATATTGTCAGCATTATGAATTATGTGGTAATGGAAATCTTTTCTAGTAGACTTACCCTGTGGACGCGCGGATGCGTGTGTCAATTTCGTCGTCTGACGAGCTCACCGTAAGAGGGCTCGCGTTTGCCTCACCAGTAATAATCTCCCGACCGACAACGGTTTTGTTGCTGGTAAGTAGCTCAATGTCGTGACGGATCGCCTCTCGCAGCGCATATCGGTCGACTGCAGTGCCCAAGAAGTTCGGGTCAATGACGGGGTCGTCGTCAATGCTAGACGAAGAGATGGTGACGGAACCGGTAGCGCGACTGCCCAAAAGCAGCGTCAGTAGCATGACTGCCGAACCATCGGTAGAGGCCTGCGAGTACTGAACAGTGTGCGAGACGAGAGTTCGGTTGTTCTTGAGAAGAGGGTGAGTATCTGCGTCGGGCTCGGCGCCCTCGTCCTCTGCAATAGCCTTGGCAAGGCCGTCCTTGGGTGCGGGAAGCGTGGTGATGAAATCGATATCGAGACCCAGACCGTATTGCGGCTGGTCCCAAAACGCGGTACCAGATTCCCGAGCATATCCAGCAGAAGGGTCTTTGAGTGTCCAGAACGTTGCAGTGAGAGGATGATCATGGAGATTCTGGCCGATTTCGGGCTGATCAAGAACGACGGGAATGTTGTACTTTTCCAGAGTCTCGGCCGGACCAATTCCAGAGAGCATCAAAATTTGAGGTGTGCGGTAGGCGCCTGCGGTGAGGATAATCTCCTTGCCAGAGATCTCGGTGCCGTTTGCCAACTGAACACCTGTTGCCTGGAGAGTGCCGTTGAGGGCATTGCTGGTGGTGACCTTGGAGACCATGGTCTCGGTGAGAACAGTGATGCCATCAAGAGAGTAGACCTTTGAGGTCTGCTGTCTTCGCCCATTGTCACGGTTCTCCTGTGCCTCTGCGATACTGATGGGGTACCCGGCATTGCCATCTAGCCTAGGTGTTTGGTCCACTCCAAGGGCAGCCCAGGATTGGAGAAGAGGCTCCCTCATGGGAAATGTTCGGTTGGTGGAGCTTCTTGACTGAATCTTGACATTTCCGTCCAAGCCGTGCTGCTCTAGATCTGTGTCATTTGTGAAGAAGGCCTCCGTCTTGCGCATGTATGGCAAAAGCCCCTCATAGCTCCATCGCTGATCACCAACGATTTCAGCCCATTCATCAAATTCATAGGTAGCACCACGGACCCAAAAGGCTGAGATTTATTAGCAAAAATGATTCCATACTATTTCGACTACAAGGACTGCTCCTAACCTCCATTGATCAATGTACTTCCGCCGAGTCCCTTTCCAGAGTTGGACGCAATGGATCGGTTGTCAAGGTGAACCTGGGGCGTGGAGTAATAAACCCAGTCAAAATCGCCAAACTGGCCATTTGTCGAATTGGCCCAGACGATATCTTCGCGATCATTGGCATTGATACCACCCTCAATCAGAAGAATATTCAATGATGAGTTCTGTTCGAGGAGGCGGTTGGAAATGACAGACCCCGCAAGGCCGCCTCCAACCACAATGTAGTCCCAGAGTGTCATGATGCGGAAAATAGATCAAAAGAAAAAAAGCCAAGGCCGACTATGGACGAATTGACGAAGAGGATGCTCAAGCGACGCCGAGTAGTCGGTAAAAACACGACAGATACTGTCTGCCTTATAGATGTAACATTCACACTGCGCTTGTCCTGTAATCTCGTGAGTGGGTCTCTCGGAGACGGAACGAAGTTCGGAGTGCTGTTGGTTGCGCGTCGCTGTGATGGACCCCGAAGGAATGGCAAGGGTACATGGCATCATAGGCATCAGCAGGGGCATTCAGGTCAAGCCGGAAGGCGTCTGGCTTGGCCGCGTGGAACGCGAATGGTCAATCTGAGTGGCTTGTTGCCACGCGACTTGACGTCCTGCTCTGCCCCTGTCGAGCGACACTTGACAGATCCTGTCATGCAGACGGCTTAAACTACGCCTGTAAGACTAAAATATCACTCTGGCTGGTCCATTGCATGATTATGGAACGATCAATTACCGGCCTATATTCGGCATGAAATTCTAATTTCCATATGCCCTACCCGAAGTGAAGTTGTTGATATAGCCCGCCAGCTGCATCTTCCGCCCCCAGACTCTCACCTGAGCCCGCCTTGTAGGGGAGACAGGGACACACAAATTAAGCGAGTGAACTATTCTGCAAGGGACTCAGCCAAAGGATTCCTTTTTCGCCACCAGATACAACTCAAGGCGCTGCCAAGAGACGCTTTGCTTGTTTTAGGCGAGAATTCCTAGCACGCAACATACCTTGTAGGGAAGCTCGGGGCCGAGGGCAGGACCGCGGCTCCCCCCCGCATCTTATGCTGCATTCTTATGCATTATTGATACCTATCTGGTATGCAGTTCCTGGGGACTACCGAGGGACTGAATTTACTGCCCGTCGTGTAACGTGTGCGTGCTGAATGTTACACCTGTGCCATAGAGGTGCGCAGGACCAGGGACCGCGCGGAATCCGTTTGAAGCGTCGGCAATCTGCGAAGTCTTGGAAAGAGATGCAGCATGTTTTGTAGTTGACTCAACCTTTTATCAATCAAGGCCCGTGTGGTGCTATTTTCATACACCAAGCTCACCAGACATGGACTCATTTTGAGTTTGTGATTTTCCGTTCAATCCTCCTCTCCGCTGCGGATCTTTTGTGGATCGATCGAGCAATTGAACAGGTGAGCAGTGGGGGTACCGTAGACCATGATGGTACTGGAAAGAGGGGCCCAAGTAAGCTTAACCGAGCCATTTCTGACTCTAACCCTTGTCGATAGCATCGGGTGTCGCCAGGGTGCTCGCCCCGGAGACTTGGGGGTTGGTCCACGACACGGGAATAGCACCAAAAGTGTTGAAGGACCCCGAACTTGCATGCATGCACATGAACACTCGTGGAAACGATTTCCCCCTACACGACGCCATTGTCCCCCCAAAAAGCGATTTGCGTTACTAAACGTAGATGCTTGCTTACAGCTACACGAACGCGTTTAATATTGGCCACTTCAGTCTCTCCTCGGCCATGACCCTTGGGCTTGAGCATCTCAATCTGTCTGAGCCAAGCCGGCTCATGCTGCATAACTTCCTCGGCATTTCCCATGTAGGAACATCAGCGTTGAAAATGAAGCCGTGCCCTGGCAGGAGACGACTGAAACGAGTCTGGCGAGTCTGAACCTATTAGCCGGGCGTGCGAGAAGGGTTCTCCCAGCAGTTCATTTACTCTGTCCGCCCCGGACTTTTCGTACACCCCGCAGCTCTCAGGATATATCATTTCATGTAAATGAGGAAACGATGCATTTCTATCACGAAGTCGCGGCTCGCGCAACAGACGGCTCCGATGTCGACCTAATCACCGAAAAGTACCCTCCGCCCAGCCGGTCTGGCAGCTCCCTGATTGCGGCCTCGGTCATCATGGCCATTTTGACTACCTCTTGGACGGTAATGCGGATGGCCTCTCGAGAAATTAGGAAGACGCACTACTACTCGGAGGACTACTTCTACTTTATTGGTCAGGTTTGTTGCCAACTTCCACGCTAGCCATGGCCATCACCTCATCTCGTCTTGTCGTTTAGGTTTTGTATTATGGAGTGGTCACCTGCTTCATTCTGGGTAAGATGCCAAGAAAGAGATCTTCGGCTGTTCGGTGCTGACGAGCTGCAGCTGTTGTTCTGGGTGGAGCGGGAATCGACATTCGCCGTCTTAGTGCAGAGCACACCAGCCACTACTTCCGCATCGCGCTGGCGACTCAGGTCCTCTACGGCTTGTGTCTGGGCTTCATCAAGGTCACTGTCATAACCATGATTCGTAGAATATTCCGAACGACCGGTCGATATTTCGTTGCAGTGACGTGGGTCCTCACAGCCTTTTGCGTCGTTTGGTCTCTATACACAACACTGCTTGGTTTCTTCATCTGCTTGCCGGTTGCCAGCGCTTGGGGCGGCGCGACACCAGAGAGATGTGGCAACCAAATCGCCGCCTACGCTTTGGTTGCCATTTTGGACATTGCATCTGAGGTCATCATGGTCGCTCTTCCCATGAAACTGGTCTACAACCTGCAGATGAAAAAGGCACACAAGGTCGCTTTGTTATTCGTCTTTGGAGCCGGGTGTGTGTACGTGATGATTTGTTTTTCTATTCTGAGATTGCATTGCTGACACTTTCTAGCACCATTGTCTTCTCCTGCGTGCGTCTGTACTACGTTTACAACATCGACTTCAACAACATCACAAGGAGCTATGCCGAGGCTTCAATTAGTAGCGTTCTGCAAGGAGGCATCGCTGTAATTGTCGCCTCCAGTCCCAAGATCCGTCCCGTATTTGACCTTGTTGCCTCGAGAATATTCGGTCTGAGCTTGCGAAGTTCACAAAAGGATAGCTCCGCCAGAGGGGGACAATCTGGCGGCGGTGGAGCAAGCAAGCTGGGTGTGAGCGGATCACGAAACCACTCGCACTTTCGTTCACCAGCCTACAGACCAATGTCTGATAGTGAAGAGCACTTGGCTTGGGAGATGTCCAGCATGGAGGGCAAGTCTATCCAAAGAAAAGTAAGCCTCCAAACTAGAAAACCATCCTATAATAGCAGTTATGCGGGTCGAGATGTGGAGAATGGACACATTCTGGTAACTAGCGAGACGATTATTGAGCGAAAAAGTATCCCGTAGAAATTTCTACAAAGACATTCGGTTGGAAGTCTACTCTTTAAGTTTTCTTTACATTTTATTATTATTTACTTGTCATGTCATCATTCGGTTCTTAATTTAATTTAAAAATTGCCAATGGTCTATCCTCCGATTTCAATTACCTGCTAGTATTTCTGGATTTAGCTGCTTTTAAATCATATTGATATTGCTCAGAAGTCACGTAGTGTCTATCGTGATTTCTTTGTTTTGGTGGTGAGATTCAGCAACAAAGAATGGCGCGAAGTGAACAAATGAGGGGTAATCCAGCCGCTGACGCCTCTCTACTAGACTAAAAGGCTGCCCCTTTTCTCTTGCAGAAACGCAGTGGCCGCCCAAGTGGACTGGGCTTTTTGACAGTTGTGTGAATTGGATCGGTATTTTTCTTGACCAGAGTCCGCGGGTTTGAAGTACGAATCTGGATAGTTTGGTGAAAGTCCGATACACTCACTCTCAAACATCAGTGCGTTTTAAACCTAGCTTGTTTATCTCTTATCAAATAGCACTTAGTTTGGTCCATTCAGGAGATACCATGGGGTTTTTGGTTACTACCACCACACTCGTGACCTCATAAAAATTATCTATATCTTGCCCACTTTGGATCAGATATTGCTCAGCTTCGTGCCGATTGTTACTAGAGGTACAGCCGTGTTTCTAACTCCTCTAGTAGGTCACTGCCTCAACAGTTCAATAGCACTATCCTTGTCGTTATCAAATCATTCGAAACAGAAAACCTCCATCCAAACCATCACAATGAGATTCCCTTGCCTTTGTCAATGAGTGGTGCGTGTTCGCAAGATAAACTGAAATGGAAATTATACAAGTCATAATGGTATATATTTAGCTAATCGCACTCATATTAGAGCGCCGATCGGTACTTCGACTGGACGCTATTGATCTCGAGTAGCGCAACCCGGGTGGGCTCTCTCCTATTTCATCGGCATCGGGATCAATTGCGCCGAGAAACATTTCGAAAAGATTGCCGTTGACTGGCTTCGTATCAACTATGTCGCTGAATGATGATGTTAGCCGACACAACCCACGAAAGCTAAATTGAACCAGCTATTACTCACCAATCATACTCTTTACCCAGGTTGTCGAGATATGACAAGTAGCGTTGGCCATCTTCATCGTCGCCGAATCGGATAAATTGTATTACCGCTTGCTTGCGGTTGAGATTCCGTTCCTGTATCTCGGCAATGATTCGTTTGACGGGGTTCTCAACCCCGGCCGCGTTGTCCTTGTCAAACCCCCACCGCCCATCAGTGAAGACGAAAATGTTGAGAGACTTGGGCGCCAACTTTGCAGAGAACTTGGCCAGCTTGGAATGCAGCCTCGGAATAACCTCGCTCTCGGTAAACTTGGCAAACTTGTCCTCAAACGTCCTCTGGTCCCAACTCTGGGCCTCAAACTTATTTTGGAGCGCGGTAGTTGTCCCGGTGTGGCGCTTGCGGGGGTCTGAGGAGAAGAACAGCTCCACCCCATTTGTATCAATCTGCTTGGCGATGTAAGCAAAAGTCTGGAAGGCCTCGGACACCTCTTCCAATCGCTCGACCATGGTTTCAGACGTGTCTATGAAAAAGAGGTGATCTCGGTCTTTCAGATTGTTCTTCAGCTTTGACATTGCTCTATCCGCATCTCTCTGAATCAGCGACTTATTCTTTTTCGCTTCTCTATATGCCTTTGCCTGCTCCAGGGAAAGCATCGGCCGTGGCCTCGATTGGCCGGTGGCCAGTGGCGGAGGCGAATAAATACCCTGGAGTAAGTCATGTTCGAGATCTAGACTAGTGGGATCGCCTATTGTGTGCCTTTGCCTGGAGAATCTCCGGGTCGGTGTTAGGTGATAAGGAATGGTGTCATTTTCGAGTGCATATTTATCGGCAGTAGGTAGGTTTGCTACGGTCGAATGGATTTCCGAAGAACGGATTTGGCCTTCGCTCATTTCCAGGTGCTCAAGCTGGGTTGGTAAAGAATCTGACCTGGCTTGGGCGCCTTGAATGATCTTTTCGCATCCTTCACCAAGTTCATTGGTGACCCATCTTTCATCTTTTCTAACAAGCATGTGATCCTGAAGGAGTTGTAAAATTTGAGGAGTAATTAGATCGACGTTTTCAGTGGAGCGCTCGCTGATGGAAAGGACATCAGCCTCGGTATTGGTGGGATTTTTTCCATCCATCGTATATCGAGCATGGTGGTTACGCTCGAGAGCAGCTGCTTAAAGATTAGTCATATGGGAAATACTGGTGTGCGGCTTGGATGGAGTGTCTACCATAAGTTGAATCTCGACGAGAGTCGACGGCTGATGGGCCCTCGGTGCCAAACTCCGGCATTTTAAAACCACTCAAACCAAAGTCGGTAAGCTTTAGGGTGACGTCAAAAGGCCGACCCGTGCAAGCTTTTGAGACGATTATGTTCAGGCTTGATATCCTGGTGGGTTCTATGAATTATGAGCCTCTTCTAGTCCTTGCAATGCGCACTGGCTCTCACCCTTGAGAGAGAACAAGGTAGGTGGTATATCTCTACCAAGTACCCTCAAAATGGGAAGTCGGCTGTAGGTAGATTGTTTGGATGAAAGTTTGGAGATGGATTTAGGCGACACGTAATCTTCATTTAGATATCCTTAAAGTTGCCCGTGAAATCATAGTAAGCTAGTACTAACCGGGGCCAGAACAGGCTCAGCATTGCGTGTTTGCAGGCCAGCGCCGAAAACGGTCCATGCATTCGGCCTTGGGCTAACACAGAGGCTCATCTCGAACATCCACGTCCCGCCGAGCCCTGTCACAGGGTAAAGCTTTGTCTTGTGCCTTGGCGCATGCGGGGAAATCCCCCATTCTTCCTCAGGTTGTGCGGGAGACGTACCTACTCTCACATGCTTGGTTCACTGACTGCGCCTTGGAGAGGGGCTGTGCTCAGAGCCAATGTGGGCTGCTCAGCCCCTTGGGTCAGATGGCACCTTGTCTCGGGTCTTGATGTGCAACTAGGTACCAGCAAGGAGCAGCGAGAGAAGGAGGCTCAATTGAAGGGGTTTACCGATATTTCCTGCAGCTTCAAGCCTCAGCAAGGCAGCGCAGTAGCATCACGCACCGCCCATGGCCCCACCGCACAGATGCGAAATCGAAAAGCTGCCAGTAAGGACACGCGGGTTTAACGCGGGGATGACGGAGCCGGAAGACACCATAGAGCGACGGACACGCCATGCTGCATCTGGTTTAGGCAGATGGCGCAGGCGACTGTATGCCTTGCAGGGGTCGCGCGATGGCTGAGCTGCGCATGGCATTTGCATGTGCCCATTTTGCATCATTGGTCGCCACCGAATAACGCACGCATCTTGGAACAAAACTACAAACGAGTGTCCCAGTCGGCTGTGATCGCATAATGAACAGCTTCTGCTGTTTCATGCATGGAATATGTGGCGTGGTTGCAGGGCTATGTATTTGCCTCGTGAAACTTTTTCATCCTCATCCAAAATGTCACAGCTCGCGGTATCGCGTCATATTTTGCGCTCTTCAAGTGATGCCAACATTGTTGGACACCATTTAACTACCGTGTGTTGGTATGGTTCAAGGGCAGTGAAAATGAAAAATGGCCATGTCAATTGCTTCTAAAACACGAGCGGTTGTCTTGCCTCCTTGCCCAATCCTGCTTTGTAGTGGTATCTACATTTCCAACAGGTACATGAAAATTCTATACTAAATTAATCAAAAACGTCCATAACATACCTCGTGTTTCGTAACGAATCAAACCATTTCTGCGCAGCTTCCTCATCTTCGTCAACCCCCCTTTCCCTCTCTCCTTCCACTCTCATCTTAATAATCACATCTCTGACTGAATTGGCCACGCCTTGCGATCCGCAAATGTACACTTTCGCGTTTTGCTCCCATAATTTGACGATTTCCTCGCGGTCATGCCAAATTCGGTCTTGGACGTGTGTGCAGCCGTTGCTCGCTTCTGGTGCTTGGCTGTAAGCCCGCTTGACACAGACAGCATTGTCATGCTCCCAATTGTCCAGCTCTTCCCGGTACAGATCATCCACTCCAGGAGAGCGACACCCAAAGAATAGCATAGCGGGCGCAAGCTTCTTTTGACCGGCAGCCATGACAGCGGCTCGTTCCTGTATGAAGCCACGGAATGGCGCCAAGCCAGTACCGGCGGCAATGCAGATGATGGGAGTCTGCTCGGAATCGGTTGGCAGTCGAAACTCAACACTAGGGCTGCGAACAGTCACGTGAAGCGCGTCGCCCGGCCGAAGGGAGTCTAAATATGTTGAAGCGACACCCAGATATTGGTGTCCAGTTCCTGATAATGCTGGCTCGGAAACGACGGTAAATGTGACGGTAGCATGGAGTTCATTTGCAAGTGGCGAAGATGAGATGGAGTATTGACGTATTTGCATCGGAGGCAGCATGGCTAGGAACACACCGACGGGTACTTTAACAGCAGGGAACCGCTCGAGCAAATCAAGAATCGATGTACGCTTAGCGCTGATTTCTTTGTTGTATTCGGGCCCGGCAAGATCACTGAGAGACTGTTTGAGCTCGTCATCTTTGACATACTCCAAAATATTATTGATGCCCTGCGTTTTTAATGCGTTAGTGTAATGCCGTAAATAATGAGCTGACTTTTAGAAACTTACTCTCTTTGTTGCTGGCTGGGACAGCTCTACGTAACAGCTAAAAATGTCGTACAACGAAACACTTGAGGTGACTGGAGCGAGTGTCGGCATATTCTCCGGCATTATCATATGAGTGTCCCTCGATAGATTGAATTGTCGCATGGCTCTATGCACAACCTCTTCTGGATTGATGGGCAATACTGCGAGATAATCCCCAGTAGTGTATGTCATGTCCTTAGGTAATTCGATTTCCACATGTTTCTTCGGCGGGCTGGTGGCAAGGCTACCTCTTGGTGAGAGATCTTTGACGTCAACGACAGTTGCTTTTGCCAAGTCTTGGCGGAGAATTGAGACGCGCGGGTTCGAAGTAATTACATCAAAGGAAGCGGTTTTAGAGGTGTTTAGAGACTCGTCATCACTTTTGACATTGTATTTCTCCATCAATGCTGGCCAGAGTGCTTCGTCGACCCAGGTTTCGAAGTTGGTCAAGATTTGGCCGTCTGCAACATCGGAAAGTCCGATGCCAGTAATTCGATTGGCACCGCCCTTCTCAAGTGTATCATCAACCAGCTTGGGGATGCGGTGAAACGTTTGCACCCAATCACGGTTTCCGCTTCCAAAAACAGCATAGTCAACATCTTTGAATGGGGCTTTCGACTTGTCCAGAGATTCAATCCATGAAACAAAATGAGCTGCATTGTCCGGCGGCTTGCCCTCATAGGATGCAGTGATAATTACAACAGGTTGATCGGTGGGCAGTTTGCCGTTGGTGCTATCAAGACAATCAATGTTGGAAACCTGAAAGCCGTGCGATGGGGCATCTGAAGCGACACGATGGGCAAGAAACTCGCAAGTGCCACTATTAGATCCGTAGAGAACTGTCAACGGAATGCCTTTTGCTCGACTATTCGTGTGACCCAGCTCGGATACTGATGTAGACGAAGGAACAGCAGTCTCAGAGGACCCATGGAGCCGATGCTCGAGTGTTGTGGGAGTCAGTGAATCTCGGAGAATTGCGCGCATATATAGGTCCTTGGGCTTGATTGTAAGAGTCTGCTTAATGTCCATGACATATGATGGAGCAAGAACAAAGTTGAAGTTTTGCAGCAGCATCGCCATGACCATCAGCGCCTCCTGCCAAGCAAACGGGCGGCCAATGCATGCACGCACGCCATTACCAAATGGCTTCCACGCATTGGGAAATTCCTTGCTTCGACGCTCGAATTCAGCGTCAAACATTCGCTCAGGGATGAATCGGTCGGCATCGTCGCCGTAGACTTTAGGATCACGTTGAACCTTGCCGAGGAGGTTGAGTATGACTTCGTCTTTTTGAACAGCATATTTACCGCCAATGATGGTGTCCTCGTATGCCTCCACGGTAAATATCGGGATTGTAGCGTTCAGCCGTAGAGTCTCTCTGAGAACCGCAGCGATGTAATGCAGCTTGGGCAGATGATCAACTTGGATAGAGCCACGACCTACAACATCATCTACCTCCTGCTGTGCCTTTCGGTATTTATCCGGGTGGGTCAAGAGCTGGTAAAAGGCAAATGATAGCATGCCAGAGGTTGTCTCATGCCCAGCAACGAGGAAAGTGATCAAGTTGTCCATGATGCTCTCATCTGTCATGTGTTTGCCAGTTTTAGGATCAACACCTTCAAGCATAGCTGTGAGGAGATCACGTCGATCGCTCTCGCCAGATTTGCGGGACTCGACAACTTCTTTTGCTGTGCGTTGCAAAACATCAATGTCATCCTTAAACTTTGCATCGGCAGAATGGTAGAATACCGAAGGCAAAGGATACCGAGTAGTCTTTCGACCACACTCTGTGAGAAAACCACCCATGGATTCGATAAAGGGATGAAGTTCGGTCGAATAAAAGCTGTTGAAGCGAAAGCCCATTGAGCACAGTGCCACTGTGTCAAGTGTCAACCTCGTGAAGTCATCGGAGACTGCGATCTGATGCTGTGGTCCATGGCGGGCCCATTTGAGCGCCAGCTGCGAAGCTATCTCGTGCATCTCGTCGTACATGGAGCGAATGGACATGGGTCCGAATGCTGGCATGAGAACACGGTGGGCGATGCCCCAGTTTTCTTCGCCCTCGATCGCCGTGAAGAGGCCATCGTGGACACCTTTTCTAATATTCTATGAATTCGATTAGATTGGGCAAAAGCTTTGGTGAAGGAATATTCTTACATCTAGGACTCCGCCAACAGATTTCCTGAAGCGCTTTTCATCGCAAACTTCGTTACATAGAGCCTGTGTCGTCACAAACACTAGGGACTTTCCAGGGAGTCTCAATCGATATATTTCTCCGAATCGATCCGCCATAGCCAGCATGGACTTCAGAGGGGTTTCTAGTTCGAGATCTCTGACATTGCCCAATAAGGGATACCCTCTTGGTTCTGGAATAGGGACGGTCGCAGGCATGGTGCTGTCCAAAAGAAATTGTAGGGTTGGTGTGAATGGGTGAAGAAGGAATGAATTAGGGTAAATCAACACGGGTGCCACAGTTCGACAAGGCGGTGATGAAGATTAGATGATGGTAAGAAGATGTATTGGCAGCTCAATATCACTTTACAGCAAAGAACACAGCTGGGGTTTTATGTCCTTTGACGACTAAAAGCGTCCGATAATACTACACGCCAGCCCGCCTTAGTCATCGGAGTCGGAGGATTCAGCTTGGAAACCCCGGGTGAGCGGGGTTGAGGACAAACAAGCCACTCCGTCGGTAGTTGAAATGATTCCCTGTGGAGCTAAACACAAGTTGATAAGATCGATGCGGTTACCAAGCCTGTGCGTGGCAATCTGACCGCAGGCCAATTTTGGGCATTCTCCATGGAAAAGGTTCTTTTACTCTTGACACGATAGGCGAATAACACAAAATGCGTTCTTGGTTCTTTTGATGGCTATTAAATGTGCTAAAACGGCCGTTGCCTTGCTCATTCACAGTCTTGATAATCGCCAATCAAATGAATCGAATTTGCAAGGAAGACGGGAGACAAGGTCAAGGTCAGGCACCATTTTAGTTTCCGGTAATACACCCAACTAGTTAATCCTTGCTATTTGATAAAAATTCTTCATGCACAAGATATGGAATGAGTGCCCGAGATCAAACAAGACGTGTTGCAAGGCGGGAACAGTGGGGCGGAGGAGTCTCGCAATATTTCCACATTGGGAAATCCTCCATCCACTGATCCTTGTCCCCAGTTAAAATTGCGCCGATGAGCCACACCATCTCGTTGGCTCTGAAGATTGGCTTTAGTGCACAGTTTCTAGATTTGAAGGTGCTGTTAAACGAGAGAAAGAAAATGCACACCGCCAGAATCTCAAAAGCCTAGGCCTCATAAATGTTTGTGAATAAAAAATTGCGGGCGGCGCAGCCTTGTTGTTGGAGTAGAAAGAAATTAAGACTGCCAAGGCGCGACGTGGTTGAGTCGCGTTTGAGCACGGTTCGTCGGGTTAGAATACGAGCGGGTAGAGATGGGGTCACTGCGCACTGAATAAATACAATCTATACTGCTCGAGGCTTAATTGTAGCCTTGTACTCGGGCTTGACAAACCACCGACACTCGTTATTCCATGCCATTTTACCATCGTTGATCTCAATGTCAAAATTCTGCACAATGTGAGGGATTGCCTTTGACATTTCCAAGATGCTAATGTTTTTGCCAATGCACGTCCGAGAACCAGCCCCAAACTTTGCATCGTTTAAAATCAGCCTGGGCGATTTTTCGGAAAGGTAGTCCAATTTCACTTACAGCAAATGATCCGCCAATGTTCAAGTTCTCGTTTGTTTCTAGCCATCGTTCTGGGCGAAAGGTGTTCGCGTCGCTACCAAAAATAGCCTCGTTGCGATAGAGGGACCATCCGTTGACACCAACATGAGTCTATTGTTATTATCGTCAGCGTCTTCCCACATGCAGATCATCGCTTCACGACCATAACTGAACATACACCTTCCGGGAAGAATTGTCCCTCAATGACTAAACCGCCCTTTGGTACGACTCGTGTCAACTGCGTGCCCACTCCCGGGTGGATTCTCAGCGTTTCTTTAATGATCGCTTGCAGATACGGCACTGCCTGTGCTGCCTGGAAGCTAATGGGTTCTGATTGGCCCACCTTGAGATGCATGTCAAGTTCCTCTCTGAGACGATGCAAGATGTGTGGATTACTGTACACGTAGTAGATGATGGAACTGAGGGCATTGCCTGTTGTGTCGGAACCAGCACCAATGTTCAGGATGGCAACTTGGCGGGTGTCTATCGGATCAACTCTGCCTTGTTTCTCCAGTAGAAGTAGTTTCGCTAGAAAATTGCCTTGGCCTTTGATTGCAGCTTCATTTTCCAGTTCCACGGCCTCTCGACGGTATTGGATGATTCGTTGCTCGACGTAGTCATTCAGTTTCTTGATGGCGACTGGGACGGGAAGAACCAGAGAGATTCCTAACCACCAGTGATGCAATCTAGGCGTGAGCGCCATCATGGAAGCATAATGCCAGAGGGAATCCAATGCTTCACAAGCACCATTGGTATCGGAATTTGATTCCATCATTCCCATTGATTCGCCAAGCTTTCAGACTCCGAGTCAGCATGTAAACCACGGTATGTAGATACTGATGAAACTTCGACGTACAGTAATGTCGCCTATCACATCAAAAGCATAATACTGGAGGAATTGAGGCAGATTGATGACTTGTTTCTGGTCACAAAACCTGTGTAGTTGCTCCTTCAAGATGGTTGTCTGACGATTGACGCCACTTTCATAGGACAACAACGCCGTCATGCTGTACAGAGCCGCGATTTGTTTCTTCATGGCGGCATGGGTTCCGGGATCTAAAACATCGAACAAGGATGGGACCGACGGCGCGCTAAAGGGGATGTAAAATTCGGACTTTGGAAGCGCGTTGCCAATGCGATAGATGGTTTTGACTGCCTCCATGGTGTCGAAATCGTATCGATTTGGTCCTACTCGGATAATGGGTCCTGTTAAATAGAGACTTAGCATTGTATCCATCGGTTAGATAGAAGATGCCCACCATGGCGCTTGTGTAGATCCGTGACAATCTCATGAATGTTTCCAGTGGCAACGCTTCTCATTTCCCAGATTCGCGAAATCTTGGCCAGGAATGGGCCGGGAATCTTTCGCAGGCGAGAAAAGCAAAGTGTGTGGACAAGCCAAAGAAGGTTGTAGGTGACATAGGCGATGACAATGATGTGAATAACAGTACCCCAGGAATACGCCGTGCTCCAAGGCTGCGCTTAATTCAATTTTCAATCAGGATTNNGCATATTGAATTGAATTGTTGGGTCTTGAATTGAATTAAATTAAATGGATTGAATAGATTAAGCTATTTAGATTACCTAATTAATACCTTATAGATTAGCTCTCTACTATTTTAAATACTTAATTACTTTTAAAATTTTATTAATTAAATTATATTATTATAGCCTTATTATTAATTTAGCTTAACTAAAAATATATTTATATTTAGCTAATATTAAAAATATACTAAGAATATTAATTACTATTTGACTTAATATTAGAAAAGCCTATTATTATTATTACTAAAAGGCAATTAAATTTTATATTTTTTTAAGAGCTTAATTAAGCTAAAGCTTTATCTTAAAAAGGATTAGATTATTAATATTAGCCAGTTTCTTATAAAACTTATCCCCCAGTAACTAGATTATATTATCTTAGTATTTATTATAATTAATAATATTATTTATAGATTATAATTGCCCTATTAATTATATATTTGCTTAATTATATAAAAAAAAGCTTTAGAATTATTTAATTATAAAACCTTCCCTTAATAGCTCTATTAGACTAACCCAATAAACCCCAATAATAAAATAAAGAATAATAATAGCCTAATAAACTAAAATTTAGTCTAATAATTCCTTATAATAGTCTAATTAGTTAATAGCTAATTAGCAATAAAGGTATAAATATTTCTTTATATTAGCCTATAGGTACAATCTCCTAGTTAATTAATTATAATTAAAGAAATATTAGAATAAATTATTTGCCTTATAATCAAATAAATAGCCCACTAGCTAGCTAATACAAAGAGATTATTAAGACTTATTAATTATAATTAAATTAGGGTTATAATTATTATATTATTCTTTAAACCAAGTTATTAATTAGATTAAGCTTTATATTATCTACTTAATATTACTAAGGCAATAGGATTAGAATCTTATTATTTTCTTTTTAAAGGGAAAAAGAAGATTATAAATTTATATTAAAACTTTCTAGTCTTTTTTTATTAATCTCTTTTAAATTAATAGTTATTAGTCTTCCTTTTCCATTAAATTAACCCCAATCTATAACTAAATTATCTCTTAGAAATAAAGAGCCTATTTAATTATATAAAATATTAAATTCTAATATATATTATTATTACTATATAATTATAGTTTATTATTAACCTTTAATAAGTTATTATTATTATTAATAAAACTAAATTAAGTTTAAATTTATAATTAAAAGTTTTCTTGGTATTAAAATAACCAATAAATAAAGATAATAATATTTAATAGCTTAGTAACCAGGCTAACCTTTAATTAACTAGTCAAATTAGCTTACTTACTAGGATTTAATTATATTATATTATTATTATTTAGTATAATTACTTAGGCTTATTTTAAAGGGTTAAGAAAGGCTTTAGTAGTAAGATTAATAATATAACCCTAATAATATAATTAAACTATTAGAATATTAATTATTAATAATAAACTTAAAAAAAAATAAAAATAATTAAAAAAAAGGAAATTAAAATAAATATTATTAACTAAGGCATTATTTAAAATAAAATAACTAATATTATTTAAATTATAGATTTAAATAACCCTTAAAACTAAAAAAATAATATTTTTATCTAAATAAGAGCTAAAAATATATTTTAATATAAATAATTTTATTATTAGATTACTATTAAAGTTAATAAAATAATTAACAATATTAAAAAAGGCTTATTAATTTAGGAAAATCTAAATATTAAATAATAAATAAATAAGTAACTATAAGATTTAAAATTAATATTAGATTTCCTTTTACTTAGCTTCAAATTTAGCTATAATCTATCTCTTTATTATTTAATAATAAATTAAAATAACTTAATTAAGGATATAACTTAGTATTTATATTAGGCATTAAAAAATATTATATTTAAGTATTTTAAAAAAAAAATTAAATTAAATAATCTAATTAATAAGGACAGCCTTAGCCTCATTAATAACACCAAATACATTAATTCCCTCTTTATTTAGTTTCCTTAAATATAACTAAAGAACAACAAGGGCAGAAGAAGCTAGTAATAAGGCCAAATCTAGTATATAAGTCTTAATTATTAAATATTAACTTTAAAAATAAGAAATTATAACTAATATAGCCTACTATACAAATAAATAATTATAAATTTATCCTTATTAATTATAATAACTATATAACCAAAAGCCACTTTTAAAAATATTTCTAATTACTTTAATAAAATTAAAGCTATATTTATTAATAAAGGATCTTAGCTTATAACACTAGGGCAACTAATTATATAGGAAATATTTCTTCTACCCAAATTATATATAAAAAAGGGTTAATATTAATAAATTCTTAGTATTAATAATATTAAATTCCTTAAACTATATAATTATAGACTTTACCCTCAAAAAAACTTAAAAATTAAAAGTATTTACAATTAGGTTCATAATCAAGATTAAAAAGAAGATTATTAATAATATAATTATTTCTAAAGATATAACTTTATAAGAACTTAAATTATAAATAAATAAATTATTAAAATTATTATTATAAATTATTTTAGAAATTATAATAATTATTTTATTATAATTTATTTCTTAACTTATTATTATAATTTATAATAAGGAAAATATAAACATACTAAGCCTTTTCTTTATAATATAAACTTAGTAATAATTAAAATTATATAAATAATAATTTAGTATAATAATTCTAAAATAAATATTACAATAAATAATAAAAAATAAATTTAAAAAGCTATATTTTAATATATTATAAAAGAAAATAATATATATAATTTTATATTAAAAAGAAAAATTAAATTAATATTAAAATTTAAAAGTTATATATAAATATACTAATCCCTATTAAGTACTAAATTAACAAGAATTTTTCCTATAGGATAAATAAAATATACTAAATTTAAATACTTTAAGAATAAATATTACCTTCAAAATAATCATAAAAATAAAAATAAAATAAATATATAATTTAATTTATT
>NAJI01000013.1:0-108169 GCA_002179835.1 Calonectria leucothoes | reverse complement strand
ATTTTATTTTCCCTTTGCTTGCCATTTTTTTTTTTTCGTGGCGTGGCGTCTGCTTTCTGTGGACTTTACCTGTTCTCGGGGGTGTCTCACCGCGGGGCCACGTGCCCCCAGTCCAGGGTCCTTACGCTGATCGACGGGGCGAGGGTTTCGGCGGAGGAGGGAGGGGAGGGGGATGGGAGGGGAAGGGGGGGCGTCAACGATAGGGTTAGTTGATAAACTTGTTACACACTTGACTACTGTTGGCTTGCACAAAGGCCTTGTTGGTGGTGATGGGGTATCGCGCACGCCACTGTAAGCCCTTGGGTGGTTACGCAAACGGCCACTGGCGGGGGCTTTTTGTGTTTTTTTCCTTCTTCTTTGTGCTCCTTCTTGTAGCATTGACGAGCTGGCCAAGACGGGCTGTGGGGAATTTTCCGTTGGTACACCGTATCGGCACCTTTGTAGTTTGTAGTGCTGGCGACATTGTTTCTCGGCGATCTCTCAGTCTGGGCCCTCGGTCGTGGTTGCTGACGCCAGTTGCCGTCCGTGACACCCTTGGCTCAAGCCACACATGTCGGCGGTTGGGTCGTCAGCCTCAACCAAGGATGCAAGCGTCGGGTGAGGAGTCAGGGATGCTTCATGTGCGATGGGCGAGCCGACTGAGTGGTGGGAGCCGCGGCGGGGGCTCGTGGTGGCCATGGGCTGAGGCTGGACTGGGCTGGTCGTGAGGTGACTTTTCCGTCATGGCTGATGGCCAGGCGAATTGTTGGGATAGCGGTGAGGTGATGGACAAGGACGCGAGTTGGGATGCTTTGACCACTATCACACAACTTGGACTGGGGGAGTAGCACCAGGACGAAGAGGAGGAGGGGACGACATATCCGGCCCAAGACAGCATAGGTCGGGCCTGGCACAGTTGCGGTCGCACCTCGTAGCCTGTACCTCGGTGCTTGCTGGTACAGCCTAGGCATGCACCTAGAGCTATCTCCGTCCCTGGTAAGCGGACTATGCGGAACTCGTAATAACCGTACCCCGAGGTATCCGCAACGGCTATTTGTTTCTTCTTCACTCTTCGTCGGCTTCTCCCGCTTGCTTGGTGCTAAGGTTTCCCCGGAGCCGTCATCAACCCAGGCACCGGCGCAACTTATCAGCACTCGTTTCCCGCATGCCCTCTTTCGACCCTTCCCGGTCCCGGTCCTTAAAGTCCCATCCGCCGATGCAAGGTTTCCTTAGCCTACTGCTCTAGCCTCGCCGTCAACCAACTGCGTTGCTGTCACTGGGAGCAGGAAGGAAGGGAGGAAGAAAAAAGTCGTGCGCACCCCACCCGGGGAGGCGGGAGGACTATGTATGGGACGGTGTGGTGTGGGTGTGTGGTCGATGCTCTCGGATTTGTCATTCAAAGGCCCCTGGGATTGGGCACTGAACTGAGGGTGGAGGGGACTCTATGACGGATGGAATTGTGCGACGATTGCCAATGTTGTATTTTACTTCATTTTTTAAAATTTGGTTTTCAGTTTCTCGTACCTGAAAAAGTGGCTGATGACAAAATCACAAGGAAATCCTGGCGGTTGGCTTGTGGTTTGAGTGCAAGGTTTAGGATCACGTAACCACAAACTGGTGGTCTGCCCTCATTCGTCCGGCCGGCGTGGATAGGTTGGCTCCCTCGCAGCAGTCAGCAGTCACTGGTCTGATCTGAGTCAAATCAAAAACCATGGCAGACGACACCCTGACATGCGACGGCGCACAAACTCTATTGCAGTGTTGCACGAGCTGTGGTTGGGCCGAAGGCACGGGCGGTACACCGCGCGGTCACATTCGGAGCTTGCACCCCGGAGGAGCCTCGGGGGTCGGGTCGGCAGGCCGGACTTACAAGGGAGAGGCCCGTCTGCTTCCGCGGTTGCAAGTGCGGGCAGGGGATTCCAGTTCCAGTCGCAGTGGTGACGGGCAGGGGACCCGGGCCAGGGAGCATCTCCACAGGCGGGCGAGAGATCCTACGGGGGAGGGGGGGGGGGGGAGCGCTCGTCCCTTCTTTTTTTAAATTTTCTTTATCCCAGTGATCTCGAGATTGCGGTGCATGTTCTTTGCCTGGTCGAGTTGGTTGGGTGCACCGGGAGGGCGGGAATTGGAGCCCGACGGCATGGCAGCAAAAACAAGGTGGCATTAGTGGCCCGGGACCGCCAAGGTAATTAAGTGGGTTCTGGCACACGGGGGTGCTGGCTGCCCTATCGAGGCAGCTGGGAAAATAGGATCAGCTTTTCGCTTGCCATGTGATGGGAAGGGGGGAAGGCCGGGGGAAGCTAGGGGTGTGCCGGCGAGAGTGTGCGCGTGTGAGGTTTTGAGTGTGTGTGCGGGCGCTGTGGGTGTGGTGCTGGGAGCAGGCTAGTCGAGGAGTCATCATCGTTTGGCCAGGGACGACGCAATTTTCAGCTTTCCGTTCCACTAGTAAAATAGGACAATTACAGCAGGAGGGAGCGAGCGAGGTCTGCATCCCCTTTCGAGTGCGAAAAATGCAGAGACGAGCGCTACGAGAGCGATGCGGAGAGAGGCCTTGTTGGAATTATTTCCGTTTTGTGGCTGACATATTCAGCCAGACGGATGCAGGATGGCCGGCAGCCAATTGCTCCCCGCCAATTGCGCATGCTCTCTCGAGGCAGGCGGTTATTCATTTGTACTTGTTTTTCCTCTTTCTTGCTGCCGCATCTTGGCTTGCATGAGCAGTGCTGCTGCTGTGCTGCGCTGCTTGCATTTGTGATTTCTTGTGTGCATGGACCAAGTTGAGTGCAGGACAGAACCTGACTCGACTTTGACATCTCCACCACCCCAGGGAACATCCCTAGCTAGACTTTTGACGTGCTTCTGGGCAAACCTGTTGTTGTTGCTAGCTTGGCTTAGCTTGGCATACTCGCCGAGCCCTTCATGTGCCGCTTTGAACCACCCTGCACATCTTAGCACTCGCAGGCGACCATTCAGATGGTGCTGAGATGAGCAAGGTGCGCAAAAAGCAAAACGAAACCGAGGGAAGCATGCGAGAGGGTCGACGTCGTTTCTTAGGGATGCGCTCTGGTGGGCAACCCGTTGGTCTATCAAAGACCGGGGCCGTCATTCTTCCTCCATACTTGGTCGGATCTTTTTTCTCCCCTCCCCCTCCCTTGCGACTCCTGGTTCCCCCAGACGCATTTGTATGCCGATTTGTACTGCATTTGCCTGCCCCGTGGTCTTTATGTCGGATTGTGACGTGGACCAAGGGCCGATCCGTTTGGTACCATCCGGAGCTGCTTGCATCTCGCTTTCCCAGCCCACTTTGGGGGTGACTGTCGTACATAGGCGCTGTAGCTGTCACAGAACCGACCAGGGAGCTAGCCAGCCAGATACGACGTGTGGTTTTTTTTTCCTTTGTCTTGTATGATGCATACACTTATGCTCTGTCGACAACACCATGTGGGCGGCCACCTCCGTCCCTATGTGGGCAAGAACAAAACAGTCCAAGGCCCCCCATTAACGATGCAGACTTGCGAGTCTCGGCTCGTCTACAATCAAACGAAAAAAAGAAGCCGTGCAATAAGAATAGCCGGGAGGAAACACCCACATATACTACCCAGGCATCATCACGTCCCACCTCTTGGCCTGATCCTCCCACACCCCACTCCGCTGCAAACCCTCCCCATCGCATTCACCCCCCTCCTCAATTAACCCATTCCTTGCCTGACTATAGCCTTACCTTGGACGGCATCTGGGCTGACCTGCGCCCTGGCCTTGTCCGAGAGTCGTCGCACACACTTTGGCTGTCAAGTCAACTAGCCGCATCATCTCAACACACAGACGTGCTCTTTCCAGCTCCTTCATCTTTTTTTTTCTTCACCTCGACCTGTGTCACTCACCGACGCCCACCGCTGATGTCGCACAGGCGCCAGAGAATAATGCCCTTGTAACACTATCCGCCATTAACTCTCTCCACCCTTGGCGACCGAGCATCTAGTCGTTCTTGGCTCTCAGCCTCTTGACCCAACTCCACGCTCCGCCCGAACTATACTTGGGGAGCTTTCTTTCCTCTTCCCTCTCGCTAGATTATTTTTTCCTTCCAACCCTTTCTCTCTCTACACCTTTTTTTCTGTGTCCCGACTTAATTCACATACGCACACCTGCCTTCAGCAATCCGCCGACCGACTGCAAGCTAACCGCCTCGATCGACCAAACGCCCCGTCGTGCTCCCCTTGCCTTTCCGCCCGCCCCCTGCTTTGCGATTGCGCCTGCGCCTGCGCCGACGTCTGCATCAGCATCCGCATCGGCGCTTTTGTGAGGGCGTATGAACAAACCAGCTTGTTGCTCACAGCTCCAAGATCCAATCACTCTGCCGCCACGGACCGGCTCTTTCCTGCCGCTCTCGCGTCAGCATCTCCATCGCGCCTTGCCTTTACGGGCGGGACAAAGACAAGACGCTGGGCACTATTGCGATAGCTTCCCGCGGCATCCCTGACGCCAAAGCAGCATAAAGGAACTTTGTTGTCAGCTCTTCTGCTCTGCGGCGTGGATCGTCACCTTGCATAGGACTAATACGAGAGCAAGCAGGAAAAAAGGGTTTCTGGAGAGCTCCAGCGTGGACCTGGTGCCTGCCTCGTCCACTGGCCGACCTCAGACATAGTGTGCATCCATACCTCAGGTTGCTCTCGACTGTGGCTCGGCGAGTTGCCAACCTTACCTAACTTGTACAAACACAAAACATTTCTCATCGGCATTACTTGCCCTCTCTTTCTATATTAATCACGGCCTCGACCGCCGCGGGCAGAGGAAGCAAGCAACCGCACTCCGCCTCGCTTAATTTCTTGCAAACCCTCTTCACACAGCTCCGACCACAATCCGAGATGGCGACGACATCGATTGTTCTTCCTCCCCCGATACAGCGCTCCGATTCCGACGTCTCGCCAAAGACTGCGCTGCCTCCACACGGCAGCAAAGACGAATATTTCCCCTCCGACGCGATCACAGTCGATGGCTCTGCCACCAGCTTGAGGGTGAGTGGGAGTGAAGGAGACGAATCGCCGGCGCGCAAGTCCAGCATCTCCTTTGCCGCCGACATGCCGACAGCACGCAGCTCAAGCCTCGAGAGCACAGACGCCACCGCCGTCATGATTAATGATGCTGCCGCTCGACTGGACCGTAAGGCCTCCATCAGCTCTGTCACTTTTCGACGGCCAGGCAATCCCTCGTTACCCCAAGGCAACCCTCAGCAGATGAATGGATCCCGGATTAGGGCCAGCTCGCCACCGCACCACAGGTAAGCACAACAGCAGTTCCTTGCATCCCGCCTCTTCACTTTCCTTGCCTTGTCTATTTGTTTCTGTTCCTGCACATCCCTCGTCGCTTTTGCCGGCTCTGTTTCAGTACCCCACCATCTCTGTCCCCGCGATCCGGTTTGAAGGCCTCTGTGGGCGATGAGGTGTTCTCTTGCGTGCCAGGCAATATCGCACGGCGCTCATGCAAGCGGTTGTCATCGACGCCCGAGCAAAGGGTCTGGCGTGAAATCGGATGCCGTCCGGCCCTAATTGCGACCGTGGAATGGCAGTCTCGGATCTCATCTGCCGAGATCTCGACGGTTTCCTGCCGCTTGATGGAGAAACATTCCAATTGCAGCCTGAATCACCGTCTCGGCCAGTCGTTCCCTGCTTGCGTCAGGAGTCTCGGGTGAACCGGCACTGCGCGATGCACAATGTTTTGCATTGTAGCCCGGCGGGCTGGCTAGTGCAATACTGCGGCAGGTGCGTTGGACGATCGGGACGAGGCAGGAACCCGGCCATGTCATGGCCGCCGCCGTCTTACAGCTGGGGCCCGGAAGCAATCTACATTAGACTCTGCCGCTGAGTCACGAGCGCACGTCGATGCTTGACCCGGCAGTGGCAGTGACAGGATACCAACCAACTTCCTGACAAGCCCTTATCCGAATCCTTGTTAGGTGGGACCTCGACCACGGACCTTTCACAGTTTGTTTGTTCTAGCCTCCTGGTCCCACCGAATATGCCACCGTTACCCCGCCGTTCTCGAATCTTAGGCCGTGGGGATGTCCGAAAAGGCTCGTCAGCTAGTTCCTTAACCTTGGTCAGGCCATCCATCACAGCCACCTGTGACCGTGCTCTTGACTCTTTAGCCGCAAATTCCCGCAGAGCATTTGCCTTCTTGCATCTTCAGCTGCTTTATCGCTTTCTTCCTCCCAATTTCCCACTTCCCTCACCGCATTCTCTGCTTCCTTTTTTCCCGCACACACTTCTCCGTTTTGAGGCCACGCATCGTGGTATCCAATTTGACAATGGCGACGGCGACGCTAACCGTGACCCCGCCCGATGAAAACAGATTCCAAAGGCATATCGCCTTTGACAACGTTCCCGCAGGCGAGCCGACCAAGAACAACACAATTTCGCTCACGCTCAACGTCCGACACAAGGGCTACCAGCCGCGCCGAAGGTCGCGCACCTTTATGGTCGGCGTCGACGAACATGCCTACTCCGACTATGCCCTGCAGTGGCTCCTAGACGAACTGGTGGACGATGGAGATGAAATTGTGTGCGTGCGCGTCATTGAGAAGGAAATCCGCATGTCCGACAAGGCATACCAAGACGATGCGAATCAGATTATGAAGCGGATTATGGAACGCAACGGCTCCAACCGTGCCGTGAGCATTGTTCTGGAATACGCCGTCGGCAAACTGCACGGGACATTCCAGAAGCTGGTGCGTCCCGTAAACAACTCCCCGAGCTGCTGAGAGCGCCCGCTAACAAATTGCTGCAGATTCAAATGTACCAGCCCGCAATGCTTATTGTTGGAACCAGGGGCCGTTCTCTTGGTGGCCTCCAAGGCCTGGTCAACACCCGCAACTCGTTCTCAAAGTATTGTTTGCAATACTCGCCCGTGCCGGTTGTCGTTGTTCGACCCACCGAGAAGCGTTTGAAGAAGAAGACGAAGCGTGCCAACGACTCTGCTAGGCAGACGTATGTCGGCATGCTGGTCGCTACCAATGGCAAGCACGAGGCCGACAGCGAGGCCAGCAGCACGTACGAACTCGAGATCCAGAACACGCCTGACGAGGAGGCTCACCAGGTCGCCCGTGTCCTTGGACTTCCTGCCTCATTTGACCCAACGATTAAGCCACTGCATAGCAATTTGCTGCCTCAGACTCGCCAGTCCGGACCTGCCAGCGTTAATGAGGAGCAACCTTCCGCCAAGGACGTTGCGGCAGCGGAAAGCGATGACGATGACGACGATGACGACTCCGCCGAGTTTGAAGTCATGACGGGCCAGCAAGCTCTGGATAAGCAAAAGCTGGAGCAACTGCACAAGATGGAGGTTGGTGAAGCGGCCGCTTTTAAGATGAAGGTCGACGATGAGGATGAGGATGACGACGACGAGGGCTCGACAGAGCAAAAAGCCACATCATAGAAGATGCAGGCTGACCATGGCACCGAATTCACCACATACACAATCAGGTACAGCCTACCTGGCCCCGGTGATAAACAGAGATCTCAGGGCCAAGAGCCACCGTTACCAAACGACGACCATGATGGCACTTTTGAATGTTTGGATGGCGGCAGGGAGGCTATAATGAAGCGCGGTACGACCGAACCAGGGCCGCCACAGCGAATTGAAACTCACCGTTCAATGGCGAATGAAACACAGGAGAGGACCGACAGTTTAGTGTTGGAGAAGCACAACTCTTAGAGCGAATTGTCCCGCTTTGACGGCGAGGCTCACGACAATGGCAGAGCCCTAGCAGGGCATACAGATACCCAGCATGATTTGGAACAAACAGGAGGAATTTTTAAATCCACGGAATCGAGAATCAAGGATCAATCTGATGGCAAATCGGATGTCAGCTTGGAGCTTCCAGAGCGTAGACAAACGGACACCGGTGCGTGGCAATAGCGTAGCCACTGGGCGCTACCTCAAAGCGATACCTCTTCCCCAGTGCAAGGCGATTTCGAGACCTATTTGGAGGCAGGTTACGAGGAGATGAGAAGAGCGAATCGACAACTTTGCGCGCTTCTACGAAAGGATGTGCGGCGGCAGGTGGAGGAGGCAAATGCAGCGCACCGACAGGATGAGCTTGCCCAACACGGCATCTTGACAATTGATTTTGCCTTGGCATGGAGAAACAAGTCTGAGGGGAGCAAGGAAGAAGACGAGGAGCGAAACAGCGGGGATCAAGACTGGGATGCTAGGCCGATGAACGGTGCCGACTTGGAAGCCACGCAGGCTGTGTCGAGACCGTGGGCATGGCTGACGAGGCGCTGTTGTTGTTGCTTGGGGGCGAGGAAGAAGGGCTGAAACATGTCCCGGGAGAAGGAGGAGTCGCCGCACGACCTGTTTGGGGCTCTGTCATGCACGATGTGGTAGCTAGTTATCTACAGCGATTGATTGGCATGGATTGATGCAACCGTTAACTGTTGGTGGCCCGTGATTTGCTACGTGAATGAGAGTGGGTTTCGTATTGATTGTCAGATGACCTGGTGTGTGACGACTATCATGAAGTTGTGTGTACGCGGGCGGCTACAGGCTGCCCAGTCTGGAATTGGGCTAGAAGGATGAGGAGACGGACAAATGCGAGTCGGTAAGGGCAAGGAAATCAGCCATGCCGAGTCAAGGAGACAGACTTATGCACCTCTGTTGGACGATTCCACGTTGCGGTCGCGGGGCGCTGCGAGGCGGTGCGACAGCCATGCTCCATCCGACATAGTGCATGCGCGGGTGCATGTAGGGGAACCATGTGCTCATGCTAAAGCACCCCGCCTGGGGAACCGTCGGTACGTTTGCCGGCGTTTGCGAGCAACGTGTGTGCGTGCGTGCGTGTGTGCGTGTGTGCCGTCAAAAGAAGAGCAGCAGAGTTTCGGGAGGTTCGGAGGCTCAGTTTAGCAGCCCAATAGTGAAGCTTATCGGCGGGCGTGGGTAGAGGGAGCTACAGTGCTGACTGCGGTTTAGTGTATTCATGATATGGCTCCCGCCTCATGTCATGTCACTGACGTCGTGCAGCATGCGGCGGCGGCGGCGGCGGTCCTGTCAAAAGATTGCTTGGCGCCCTGGAATGTGAAGAGCGTAGCCTGAGGCAGCGCGGTTCCCCGGGGAGAGGGAGCAGCCACATTCCCCCGGCCGGCCCCCGGCAGCAAAGCTGCAGGCCTGACGTACGATAAGGCAAGAGAGACGCAAAGCACGGCAAAGCTTTTTGGGGGGAAGGTGCTCCACGCTCCACGGATGCGCAATCCTACACGTCAGCCGCAAATTCTGGTGCTCGCTCGCTGATCCCTCCCCTCCTCATAACGTCGCCGCAGGGGAAAATTGGGCAATATTCACGCCCCTCCTCGCCCCTGGCATTTCCTCCTTCCTTTCATCGCCCTGACGCAACGCAGACCAGAGCAGAGATTGGGGCTGTCGAGCAAGCACCGAGCACCGAGCACCAAGCACCAAGCTTCAGACCAGCGCCAACACAAGCTCTAACTGAGCACGCACCAGCAATCCCATCACATCCCGGTTCTGTGACAGCACCGCTTCCTTCTATTGGTGACGTCGTTGCCGGCACCCACCAACATCAACCGCATCACTCACCCACTACGACGCTGCTCCCTGTCTGCCTACCCGCCCGCCCTCGTCCAACGAGATCATCTATGAAGACGAGGATAATCGCCCACTCCTAGCGACTCATTCAATACCCGACAGACTACCGCATACCTGCTGGCACAACCGAAGACAGAAGCTTTTCCATTGCCGGATTACTCGCTCTACGCAGCGTCGCAAACCGCACGGGCGGTCACTGTCAAAGAGTTGAGCGAGCGAACAGTGCCTGCGACATCGACATCGACGCAGCCTCACTTTCACGCGACCCCGACGGCATCCCATCGCCTGCTATGTGGCCTTTTACTCGCTGCGGCGAGGACGCCTGCGCGCCCGTCAATCCGAACAAAATTACCACGACCGTTCTTCTCGCCCTCATACCTTTCGTCGCCGTCTTTTTCACCGTGACGATTCTCGTTGTCCGCCACATTTTCCCCCGCCTCAACCGCGACGCCGAGACTCGCGACGGTGAAGATCATGTCTTACCCTCTCATGCACCTCCCGCTTTGCGCGCAGTCCACGCCGAGCATGGTGCAAAAAGTTGGCAGCACCGCGGGGTTGCGTGGACCTTTGGTGCGACGGTCGGTTTGGCCGCGACGCTGGGGTCCTTGATCATGGATGAGATCCTTGAGTTGGCAAACCCCACAGCGAGAAAGCTGGCACTGAGGATCACGGTGCCGTGGCTCTTGTTTATGCTCGTTGTGCTCGTGCCTTGGCTGGAATGCCGCTCCGTTGTCACGAGCGCCGGCTGGAGCTTCCAGCGCACAGCAAAGGGCAAGCTCCCAAGAGTCGCATGGGGTCTGCACGCTGCGTTCTTTGCAGCGTGGCTATTCACATTTTGGTCCGTCGGTCGGGCAGTGCCCAAGAATGCACTGAAGGCAACCAAGAGCACTTCTGGCGAAGTCAGCCTCTCTGAGGCACTTACGCGAGGATGTCTCGAGCGAATTGGTGTTGTTGGCATTTCTCTCATGGCTCTCCTGTCAGGTTTCGCCGCCGTGTCAGCCCCATGGCACACTTTTGTCGACGTATCTACCAGACGCAAGCGACCTGTTACTGAAGGAGATGTCAACCGCAAGCAGGCTGGCCTGGATGCGACCAATGAGATGCTCACCACCAAGCGCCACCGACTCCAGTACCTGGAACGCAAGGTTGCAGAGAGGCAGGGCACGCAGTCAGCGCAGGGCAGCGGTCTTGTTGGTAAGATGCTAGGCTCTCTCCGGGGTGGTTCTGGGGAGGAGACCGAGATGAAGTCGCTTCGCATGGAGATTGCCGGCCTCGAAACCATGGAGGCGAACCTATCTTCTGGCCTGTCTCTACTCAGGAACCACCGTGCTGCAAGTGCCCGTGCTGCCACCCCTCTGGGACGTGTGCTTCTCTTCCCTTCGTATGCCTTTAGCTTTTACTGCATCTACCGCATTGTGGCAACGGCCCTCACAACGATGCGACGAGCTTCATCGCCCTCGACGAGTTTTGCTAGCAGCGACCCAATCAACCGCTTCCTCTCGCTCCTTGTGCGGCACTGGGACCCCAAGCTGGACCAGCTGGCATGGGCCCGATTTATCAGCTTCGCCCTCAGCGGTGTTATTCTCGTTGCCAGTGCCAACAGCGTTGTACAAACGTTCCACCTCTTTGCCAAGTGGACACCCGGCCTCCTCCGGCAAGCACGTGCGAATCTGGCACTGGTGGTTGGCCAGATCGCGGCGACATATGTCATTTCATCATCACTGCTCCTTCGCAGCCAACTCCCCACAGCGCTGGGTTCAGCTGTGGGAGGCGTGCTGCGAGGTGCGCTGAGCCCCGGGTTTGTGGATGGTTGGTTTGAGGGCTGGTTCTTGTTCGGCAGCTTCCTCACGGCTGTGGGCATTTGGGTCGGCAGAAAGCTAAGCGGCGACGAGGACTGGGACGAGTACGGCACGGAAGAAATGGGAGCCAAGCGGTCATAGTGTTGTGCTGCATTGTCTTAGCGCGGAGTTGTATGAATATGTTGCAAAAGCTATGGGCATTGGCGTTTTGGGCAGATAAAGAAGAGGAATACAGCGCATGGGAAAGCGCATATTTGGATTTTGAAGCATATGACTATTAATCGATCAATACAAACTAATTCAAATAAAGAAATCGACCGTGGATGGTGCGAAGATGAGGCAGAATACCAGGTAGAATGAGCAGAGGACTATTTCTCAAGGCACCAACATTTCCGTTATGCCGAAGAGCGGCACTCGACTCAAAACCAACGCTACTACGCGATGCAATACAAGGCAGCAACATAACAAATAAACTTAACCACAGGTTTTGATTAGTTTCTACAAGGCATCAATTTTGTTGCCTGGCCAAGGTTGAAATTGAAATGGCTGTATCCGTAGCAATTTGACAAATTCCAGGTCCCTTCCCACCTCCGCCCAGTTGCACCTATAAGAAGAGGTTGCGCGGGAGGAGCCAAGAGAAAAAAAATCGAGGGCGGCAGTTGTCATGCATGCCTTGGAACATTGGAGCCCTATTTCCTGATTGGGCATATAGACGTCGACTCAGCTCAGAGCGGAATAAACTCTCGCCTCGGCAACAACTACAAGCTTTCAGGTTGTACAAGTCGCACCCGCACATACATACACACAACTTGTACATACGCATTTACCTACCTGGCACTTAGCACATGGCCTCCTCTTCCTCGCTCCCTCTCAACAAGCATACACGTACGAAACAAGAAACAAAAATGGCCCAGGAACCAGCCTCGGATTTCGCCATCGGCCCAATGCTCGACGGCTACCTCTCCCCGCCAGCCGCCTTCCTTGCGGGCAACCCGGACATCAACGCCATCATGGCCGGGGCGCTGGTGACAAACGCGGCGGGCCAGGTGCTCCTCCTCCGGCGGGCGCCGACCGACTCGTGGCCGCTCAAGTGGGAGGTGCCGGGGGGCTGCGTGGACCCGACCGACGCCCACTTTGTCGCCGGGGCGGCCCGCGAGCTGTGGGAGGAGGCCGGCCTGCGCGCGACCCGGGCCAGGGTGCCCGTGGGCCTGATGCTGCGCGACGAGCCCCGCTACGAGGACGGCACCGTCGAGCCGCTGTCGCTGCCCGTCCGGGGCGCCCAGGGGGACGACGTCCTGATGGACCTCAAGGGCGACGTGGTGCTGTTCCGCGAGACGGGCGACACGTGGGGGAAGCTGACGGTCTGGTTCGACGTCGAGACGTGCGAGGGCGTTGCCGTGCGCGAGGACGAGCACGCCGAGTGGGCCTGGGTCACGGAGCGCGAGGTCAGGGACAAGAAGTTTGCCGACGGCAGGGAGCTCGACTTTGTCAGCGAGGGCGTGAGGAGGACCGCCCTGGAAGGCTTTCGGCTCTGGAAGCAGGAGAGAGACGAGGGTGTCGCCAATCAGTAATGGGAAGTATGAAAGAAGACTGGAAACCAACAAGGAACCAGACACGTACCTAGACGCGCGAAAACAACAACAAAAGAAGAATAGATGGGACTCGGCAAGGCGTGAGAAGAAGGAGAAGACGAATGAATAAAACAACAATGGATCGTATCAACATGCTCATTCACTCATCTACCAAACCAAAGTATAAAAAAAATGACTTCTCTAGCTTCACCCTCGTACCTAGATGCTGATGCTCCTCCGTCTTGACTGTCTATCATTCTTGCATTCCTTCTTTCCCAACCTTGGACACACCAAAATCCAAACCACGCAAGAGAGAGAGAGAAAAATAGAAAGCGCAGTTACATATTCATTGATCCGTAAATCACCTAGCATACAGAACACCCCTACCCCGTTTCGCTCCCCTAAAGAAAAAAGAAACCGAGTCGGGATCATCTCACACGTCTGCTAAGAGTTGGGGGGGCCTGGTGGTCGTAAATGAGAAACAAACCATTTCAAAAGAGGAGAATAGTAAAAAAAAAAAACAAGATCCTCAGTCCCTCCTTTTCTTCCCGCATTTCGTCAACATGAAAAGAAAAGTCATTTTTAAGAGAGAGCCGTGATCATTCAAATGCATGCCACGTTTCCATCCATCCATCCATCCATTCATCCATCCATTCGCCACCATTCTTTTAAACTTTTTCTGTCTCGAAACGCCGAGGGCTCATGCTCACAAAAGCGTCCACTAGATTTACCCTCTGCTTCCATCCCCATGCAAAAAAATGAGACAAGGGCAGAAGCTTGCCGAGTCTAACTTGGGTGGCGGGTCAGACGAGGAGAACAAAAGATGTCTGCAACTGCAGACCGAAGAGAGCCGGCTATCCCATCCCACGTCCCGAGACGAGTCCCAGGTCGTCGAAGGGACATGCCGGCAGAGAACCAGGATGTGAAGTGCTGCAACAAGGGGCCCCTTTCGAGGATCCCGTATCCAAGCACGCCTCAAGCTGGGGGGTACAAGGGAGATGGGTCATGTTCGCGATCAGGGTACCAAGAGCCCAAGAGGCAACCGCATTGTCCAAAGAGAGGGGACCAGAGGTCCACGCGAGGGTACATCTTGCGACGGCATTGTCTAGTCGTGACACCGGAAGGAAACGGGGCTGTATGTACACTTTTTTTAGACCCGTCCCTGGCGACCCTTCTTGGGCACCGTCGTCCAGCCGTCGTCATCGCCGGCTGGTCCGGTGCTCTCGCCATCACCAGGCTGCTGCGCAGAGGATCCGTTGGCACGCGGGGGTCGGTCGTTGCGGGGACCGCGGGATGGGCCATCGCCACGTCCGCCACGGCCACCCCGGGCTCCTCCACGGGGACCGGCCGATCGCCAGCTGCCCGCTTCGGCGGCTCGTGACTTGGGGCCCTCGCGGGGCTCTCGGGGCTCGCGGGATCGGATGGGAACCTTTTGCTCTCCGTTCGCCTTGTCGCCAGCTTCGTCTTCCTTGGGCTCAGCTGCTTCTGCGTTTGCCTTAGCCTCAGCCTCAGCAGCCTCAGCGGCAGCGGCGGCAGCAGCAGCAGCAGCTTCAGCGGCTTCAGCAGCTTCGGCTTCAGCCTTGGCAGCCTCCTCCTTAGCAATACGTCGCTCCTCCTTGGCCTTCTCATCCGCCTCACGCTTCTCTTGAATAGCCTGTTGGCGTTTCTCCTCGATGACCTTCTCCTTGGCGGCCGTGTCGATGGGGCGAGCAGCGCCGAATGGGCTGGCCTTGGAATCGGCACCAGCTGACGCAGAAGCGGTGGTGGCCTCAGAGACGGTTCGCTTCTGCAGGTTCAAGCGAGGTCGCCCACCCTGAACCGGTGCCGCAGAAGAGAGAGCGGGCGAAGGAGGGGCACTTCCATCCGGAGAGTTGGGCTTGCCGGAATCGGGGCGCATGCGGTCTCGCCACTGCATATCCTTATCGGCGGCAGTAGGAGCACGCTCAGGGCGCTCAGGGCGCTCAGTACGTTCGGGTCGCTCGGGGCGGGGGCGAGATCCTTCTGCTCGGCCCTCACCCCAGGCGGGGGCTGCGTCACGGCGACCTCCACGGTGGGATTCGCTTCGTTCACCGAGTCCCTCGGAGCGGGGAGGGCGGCTGTTGTCTCGGGATCCGGAGCCCTCGTTGGCAACAGGGGCCAGAGGTCCGTGGCGCTCCCAGGTCAGCTCGCGAGCAGGACGAGACTCAAAGGAGGCAGGGTCGCGCGGGGGGCGGCGCTCACGGTCGCCCTCAGGACGGTTGGATCGAGCGTTGCCCAGATCAGGCAGAGGACCTTTGCGAGTCCAGTCGCCAAGCTCGCGGATGGAATCACCCCTGCCGCTATCACCACCGCGGGCTATAGAAACATGTCAGCGGATAGTTTGTTTCAAAGGAGAACAGACATGACTTACGTGGATCGGCAACCTTAATGCGAACAGTTCGGCCCTGGAATGATTCTCCATCAAGGTCAAGAGCTTTCTTCAGGCCCTCGACGGTGCCAAACTCGACATAGCCGAAACCTTTGGGACGCTGCAGCTCACGGTCCTCGATCAGGCGGACGCTAGCAACTTCGCAACCCTCGAAAAACTCCTCGACGGCTTCGTTGGTCACATCATAGGCCAAGTTGCCCAAGTGGGCAGTATAGGGGGGCCTGTCGGGAAACCTCGCAGGGGATCTCTCGCGGACGGAGAATCCTAACCAAGTCAGCGTCGATGGACGGCAGTGGGCGGATTTTTTACATACCCCGATCTTGCCAGCTAGAGCTGCCACCGCCGCCGCCGAAGCGAGGACGGTCACGGTCGCTTGGGGGGAGGGCTTGGGTGCCTAGGAGGTTGTGGTCAGTCCACCGCGGGGTCGTTGCGAGGGGTGAAAATGGCGCCTACCAGTGACTATGAGCGAGTTAGCAGACTGTAACGATAACAACAACACAGGGAGAATAGAGCACTAACCATAAGTTTCCTCAACTTCATCGGCCCAAGAACCACCACCAAATCCTGCGGGTGAGTGTTAGCATCGTGGTTTGTTGGTGCCGTGGCGACATGTGCGTGTGTGTGTGTGCGGCGGGGCGCTGCGGCGATGCGACACGGACGAGGGGCAGCACCAACCTTGATCATTCAGAAAGTCCCCAAGGGACATTTTCTGCTGTTCCTTCTTTTTGGGAGCTGGAGGCACCGGTTAGCGAAGCGACGATGAGGCTCAAGAGGCTGCACTCACCCATGATTGCGGCTTAGGCTGTTACGCGCAACGAGTCCAAGACCGATGCGCGTAGGACTGAGAGGGCAAAGCCGACCTGGGGTTGGCCTGTCCTCAGAGGAATTGGGCGCGGGAGCGGGGAGAGAAGCGGGAGAGTCTTTGGACTGACGGGCCAGGAGCCTGCTGACGAGCAGATTGGCACAAAGACGCAAGGCGGAGACGGTTGAGAAAGCTGGTGGTCCCCCCGACGAGTGTTGCCGTGTCTGGGGTTTGGCGAGACGAAATTTGCTCGGCGTATGAAAAAATGATGATGAAGCGCCTGTGAGGGTTGCCTTAATTTTGCCCGGCCAGGAGTGGGAGGCGCTAGTCTCCATTAGGGCTAGCTCAACCGGCCGGTCCCCTCTTCCACTCGCTTGCAGCCTGTGGTAGGTCTGCGGGAGTTCAGTGGCAGACCGGGCTGATGGGCTCTTTCCTCAGCCTGGCCCGTGTCACGGGTTTTTGACAGCACATCATTCGCCCTGCTGCAAATTCCAGCTCTGTATTTTTTTAATACCCGATGCAGACATTCAAATCCACATTGATTGACGACGCCACCAAGGGACATGTTGCTGTAATTGTACTGTACAACCGATTGCTTTTGCTTTTCTTGTAATTCCATAGCCTGCCTCGTATCTTTCTGGTCGCCATCCATTGTCTGGTCTTCGATCTTGTCCCCGGCATCCTTCTCTCATCCTCAATCGATATCTCACAAACTCACAAACCACAACCATGGCCGACAATCGCAGCCGGGATCCTCAATCTGCCCTAATTCAACACCGCAGTCCAGCCCGTGGCTTTTTTGCACCCGAAATTACCGAACTGCTTGTGCCTCCGCTCAAAGTCGGCGGTTGGGCCGGTACGTCTCACGTCCGACGGGCCTCTGGGAACCATTCTACTCACTCACTGCCTTAGGTACCGCTGGTGTGATAGTGGGTGTTGGAGGCTCCATCTTCAAAGAAGCCAACCCTTTGCTCTGGGGGGCTGCCTCCGGCTTCCAATGGTTTACCCTTGGTAGTAGTTTCTGGTGTAAGTCATCCCCGTTGAGACGAATATTGCATGGGCTTACTTGGCTCGACACTAGTCTCAAGAAGTCTTGCCATTAAAGCATTGGGTGGAGAAGAACGCATATCCCTCTCTGACAAGACCAAGGCCAGCGCTGCTGCTGGTTCAGTGGCCGGGGCAGTAGGAGGTTTGATCCGTAAGTTTCCCAAATCTTCATCGTGCATGCGACGTGTTTCTCATACAACCTATAGGTGGGCCATCAAACATTATCCCAGCAATCATTTGCTGGACGGCATTTGGCGCCGGAGGACAAATGATTGCGAATCATCTGGCGACTCGAGTTCCCAAAGTCAAGGATGAAAATGACAGCTGGCTCCGGTCCAAGTGGAGCCCTTTGAAGAAGCTTACAGACGCTGAATACACAGATATGATGGATGAAAAGATGCTGCGGATAGATGCCGATATTGCGCTGATTGATGATCGCATCGCTGAGCTGAGGGTGGAGGAGCAAAAAGCAAAAGCACAGGTTTCACAAGATACCCCATGATAATTTAGACTAAAAAGATATCGCGTTCTGCCTCATCGCACTTTGCCATGCTGTCCAACTTCCGGGGATCCCAGATCGACTTGGCTTGCAGGGATGGTGTGCTCGACATGTCATTGGCAAGTCATGACCATCTGGATAAGCGGCTGAAATCAATTGTCCAAGAGCGACGCGCCACGCATTGGAACATGGTGCAACGTCAAATTTACGCAAGGGTGCTTGACAGCTACGTACCCCTCCAAACCCCGCCCATTCCAGGATTGCATGGAGCCTCACCAACAAACCTCCTATGCCCCAACAACTCACGGGCCCTCTGGCCAATCATTAGGGAACCATGGCTTCCCCAGATGGCGAATGAAGGGTAACATGGCATTGCATCGCATGGCGTCGCATGTTGTTCGCGTACAGAATGTTTGTGTACATGTCGGCCGTTGGCAACGGTCGCGAGAGCCACTATGACACGCCACAATGAGATGAGACTGTACACCTGGAATAGCAATCTGCCGAGTGAAACAAGGATGACGCACTTTTTCTAACCATGTCTCTACGCGGACCTTGAGTGACATTGCTGATGGTCGCAATTGATGCAGTAGCTCACAAGCCCAGCTCTCCAGCTTGATTGTGACCAGCCAGCGGAGTCCCGACAGTAGCTGCAAGGTTCAGCTTGGTAGCAGGTATATGGATGGCACGGTCTTTGAGGTGAACACGATGTAGTTGGAGGGGAAAAGTCGATCTCCCGTCAGAGCTCAAAAACCTTGCCCAAAGCTGTTAGACGCCACCAGGGGCACTAAAGTGAGAAAGAAAGGGAAAGAAAAAAACGGGCGAGGTACGCAGCAAGATGTCGGGCGGCATGTGTTCGTATAGAGATCAGTGCAACTGGCTCGCCAAGATATGTACGATTAGGTTAGTTTGATAGACGGACACTGGCCGAAGGTTGCAACGGCCGAGTCAGCGCCGACTGACGTTAAAGTGTGAGCGTACATTGCAGCGACGAAGCTACGAAAGACTGATATCTAAGCGGCAAGGCCGGTGTTCAATTCGTCTCTTCCCCACACCAACGCTAGCAGTATTGATCCAAACGGCCAATCGCCAGTGCAGTGCGAATGCAGAGCTCCTGCGCCCAAAACAAGACACTGGGTTGGCTCGAGTGTAAAGTTGGCGGCGGCGGCGGGTGGCATGAGCAAGGGTGGACTGACGTGAGAGTCCGAAAGAGCGGCGGCCCGCCACAAGCAGGTGGCCAAAAAAAGAAAACGAGCACGACAAGGTTTTGCGCTTTCGCTTTCGCACCGAAAGTGGGAGGGAGGGGAAGAGGCCAGATGTCGCGTGCGGACTTTGTGCGTGCTGCAATGCTTACCAGGAAAAAGTGTCTATCCGCGGAGCAGCCTGACAAATCCAACAATGCCACAGTGGGATCTGCAATTGGGGGAGGGAAGGGAAAAAGAAAGCTGCCAAGAATGTCTCGGACGAGATTAGGGAATTAATGACTGCCCGCTGGGTTACCCAGTTCTGTGGGTGCTAGAGGCTGCTAGTGTCCTGGGGTTTGGTAAATGGCTTGCGTTGGCCTGCGGTACGTACTGCTGGTCCCCTCCAAGAGAAGTAAAATAAAAAATTATACGCCCTGCGAGTTGTGGAAAAGCGCCTTGTGGGTGGTGCGCGTGGCCCGTGCCCCCAGCAGACGAAGCCTCGCGGGAACAGCCCGCGCTGCGAGCTTGCCCCTAACCCACTGGGGAATTCCCTGCCCTGTCCTGACTCACCTGCTGGGATTCGCCAGGCTTTCGGCTCCCTGCCCACTGCTCCGTCCAGCGATGGGCGCCTATGGTGACGACGGAAGCCCTGCGGATAGGGGCCCGGGACCCTAGCCTGTCACTGAGGAGACCTGCTTCGACCGGGGTGCCGCAGCACGTACATACATGTACATGGGCAATTGGACACTGGCTATCCGCGCGCCGAGACTCGATCCAGCACTTAGTAGGTAGGTAAACTTCCGGGCCATTTCCATCCTCTCCAACTCGACGTATCTTTTAGTCGTTTGTCCCTTACCTTCCCCTCCACCTCCGCCCTCCTCGGCAGAGCTTCTTCTTGTTTGACTTTGCTGGTCATCTCGCCGTGGCTCTCTCGACGCCCAGCCTGCGTCTTCTGCCTTCCCGTCGACCCCTTTTTCCTCGAACCGACGATTTGCACCCTTGACGTCACGACAGGAGCCCGCCTCCCTCCTAGCTTCGATTATCTGGCTCTGGTCCGCCACGTACTAAGCCGTCGCCCCTTGAGCTTGACTCCACGCCGAACCTTCCGACATCAAAACAACAAAATTCCTTACAAAGCAGCTCTCGGGCATATCTCGATTGCCCTCTATACCTGCCTCCGCGTATATCCCCCTCGGCTATCCTGGACGTCCAGCAACGGGGCCAGCGTGGGACGCACCGGCAACTCGGCAACTCTGACCCGTTATCACTTCTCGACCGGCGGCGATGGCGTACCCCCCTCCGCAACGACTCTGAGCAAAAGTGAGGATATGATACCTCCATCTACCAGCAGCACATGTGAGTTGCGAACACCACGCCACCGCACACCGCCCCTGGGCTAATGTCGACTGCCCCTCGCGCAGACAACTAGGTGGGAGAGTCTCACCGGGGCCCGCGAACCATGGCTCTCCTGAACCCGACCTTCGTCTTCGGCCTCGTCGTGCTGCTCTACCTGTCGTCCTTTGTCCTGCTCGCCGTCCTTCGAATCCTCACCGGAATTTCGATCCAGCGAGTCGGCTACTTTTCTCTTCGGCGCCTCGCATATACCCCACGAGATGGATGTAGAATCGAGATTCGTGGCCTCGGGCTCAATGTCCACCGACCGACTTTCGCCCAACCGACTTGGCTGAGCGTTGTCTTGGAGGAGCTCGTGGTTACCTTGGACTTCCGAGAGCTGGAAAAGAGTAAACGGACCGAATCAGACCACGAGGCAAACGAAGACGACAATGCCACCCACAACGATAAATCACAATCACTCCCTCGATCGCGACCCTCCCAGCGAGGCGGCAAGGCCGTTCTCCGAAGTGAGACATGGAGGAAACTCACACAAGCAAAGGACAGGCTGAAGAGGCTCCACAGAAACATCAACTGGCTCAAAATGATTGACGTGGTGGCAACAAACTCGTCCATTAATGTCGTCGATGTAGGCAACATTCAGATCGGAAGCCTCACCCTTGCGGTTGACACGCGGCCAAAGATGGTCGATCGCGCTCGCTTCTTCATGCAGAGAAAGCACTCGCCAAGCAAAGACCGACAGGCCGAATGGATCATGACTGTTCGGAGTGTTCTATTTACAGCGGACGGCAGCGAATCAATGGAACTGCTAGATCACCTGTTCCTCAACATTCACGGCTTTTTGTATGCATCAAGAGAAGGACTAAGGGACGCCTCTGTGTCTTTGAAGCTTGGCCGTCTTCACGTCCCACTTGACGATATCCATACATGCATAGCCAAACTAAAACAATCCCGAAAGAGCTCCGGGTCCAACGGCCCTGATGAACCGGTGGATATTTTCCTGGCCAAAGTCGTACAAGAGGTCGGCGACCCAGGCAGCACAAATGACAATTTGATGAGGACAGTGTCCGATTCCAGAGAATTCTTCAGCTCCATTCTGCGTGGTATCAAGGAAGTACAGTTTGCCGTCAGCTTCCTCGGCCTTACATCCAGGGTGTCATCTGTGAAACCCGGCGCCAATCCTATTATTCTAAGCGCGGCAATGAAGGAGGTTGGCATAGATCTTCACCGACTTGATCCCAAGTCGCCAGCGCACAGAATGTACTTTCCCCCTGGCGCAATTGCCCACGAGGCATTGGGTGCTGCGCTTTCAATATCCCTGGGCCTCGATGACGGCCAGGGCCACGCCGACCGTCTTGTTTACATTCCGATGGCAACGACGACGGTTAAAACAACTCTTCTCTCCAAAACTGTCGAGGTGCTGCAAGAGACTAATGCTGGAGAAAAGAACGCAAATATCATGTTTGCCAATTCAGTTGTAACTTCGCCGTCTGTGGACCTTGATCCACGACACTTGCCCCTTCTCATTGCTCTTTTGAAATCAAAGCCAAGAGCTCAGAGGCCAAAGGCAGAAAACAAGCATCTCATATCACGCCTCCTCCCCAAAGCCACTGTCAAGTTTTCTATGCATGAGCCAGTTGTGCGAATAAAGCTAAAGCCATTGCAAAAGACGGAGGATCCAGACGATTTCGATCTGATCATCTCATCCATTTCATCCATATCTCTCGACATGGAATCCTCCCACTCTCTCATCGAAGACATTCACTACTCTCTAGACGGCGCAGTGCGTCTTCAATCTCACGATCTCTACTACCAAACTAATACAGGCGAGCGATTCAATCTCATCACCACCGAGTCTTTCGATATGAAAGTGCATCTAGGCGCTCGCCCCGACGTCTACGTTGAGCTTAGCGGCAATCTCCAGTCAGCATCTGTCAGCATGATACGGCCTGAGATTATTGACGGAGTTCGTCAAATTGTTCGGGAGCTGCGAATTGATGGGGAGGCAGAGAGGGGCCCAATACAAAAACACTCCCGTGGCAAGAATTTTCTCCGTTCAATGCCCAGTTGGCTTCTTCGATCTCAAATCGAGATGACTGACTTCAGCGTTGAGGTCGCCGGCATTGACGAGGACATTTCGGATGACACTCGCGGAGTTTTCTTGCACTGGGACAATGTGGCTGCCGAATACCGCGCACACCGGTTTGATGGATTGCACAGGAGGCAGTCCACATCGAGAAGACGCGCCAACAGCCGCTCCATGACACAGTCTGATTCCGACTTCACTCCACCTTCCACGTCGCCGCGCCCTAGGAAGAAGCCTCAAAACATTGGAGACGGTCGCCGGCTTACTATTCACGCTCGCGGAATTGAAGCCCAGATCATGGAGGACATTGATAGGCTTGAACCGGAACCATTTGTGTCCATCCCCTTCTTAGAGGCATCGCTTTCTGCCACGAGTGATTCTCATGGGCCTCTCTTCAATATCCACACCTCTGTGCGAACCATTGTCGCTCAATACTCCCTGTACCGTCATTACGCTGTAGGAGTTGCTGTCATGACGCTAAGCAAAGCATTTCTGCGATCCAGTCGAGATCTTCCCAGACGGAAATCGGAGAGCAGCGTATCCAGCCTGTCGCCGCCTTCCAGCCGATTGGCACCTCCAGGCGCCCATGACGATCTCAGCGGACTCTCAACTATCGCTACAGAATTAGTCACTTTCGACTTCAAAGCTGCCCTAGTGCAGCTCAAGGCCGAGATGCCACACGACCCAAATATGATGCTGCACATGTATGGGTTGGAGTTTGGTCGGCAGCGGTGGTCTACCCCACACGTTGCTGCAAGACTCGTCAGACTTTACACTGAGCCTCCGCGAATGCGAAATGTCTGGGCGAGAATTGTGAGCATCAAGTCTGGTCGCCTTGACTTCCGAGAGTCCAAGCGAAAGACACCACGAGGGCCTACTGTTGACGAGAAAATGATTGATATCGTGACAGAGGCCGTCCGCATCGCCATCCCCCACGAAGTTATCGTGAGCCGCATCTCAGATAACTTCATCAATGTGATCAAGGCTGTTCAACAGCTTCATCACCGTTTCAAGACGGGAACCAATGAATACATTCTGGAAAAGAGACCCGAAGGCCCCAAGACTGTGCCAAAGATTTCCGTCAGGGCTCGCAACTTCCTCTTTGAACTCGAAGACGGTGCCTTTGAGTGGAAGCTCGGCATGATCTACCGTACCGGTCGTCTCGAGCAGGCGCAGCGCATTGTGAGAGAGGAGGCATTCCGAGTCAAGCTGAAGAGGGTCCGAGAAGAGGAAATCCGAAGAGGAAGCAGCAAGATCCGATCCCGGTCAACATTCCAACGCGGACGACCCGATGCATCATCTACCGCTTCTAACCGAAGTCGTAGCGTCGATGCCCTCAATAGTCCGACGGATAGGCACTCTGGCGGGAGTCGCGGAAGACTTCCAAGATACGACCCTGATGCCGAAAGCATTGGAGTCAACGGACACTCCAAAGTGTCTGAGCATGATGCCCGCCTACACTTGGATATGTTCAATACCCAAAGTTGGAAAAAGCGTATCGACAGAGCCTACGAGATATGCCAAAACGCCGTCAAGGAATCCAAAAGCCAGTTCTGGGGCCCGAACCAGCTCCCAGAGGATGTCGAGGAAGCTGAAAATATTCTCGAGGTTCCTCCTAGGCCGGCCTTGATGTCCACTGCAATCACGGATCTTCACTTCAGCATTGACAAGCCTACATTCCCAATGAAGGATCTGCCCGACTTCATTCACAAGATTGGAAAAGGAATGCCCAAGGACATGAAGTACAGTCTATTAGTGCCCATGCACGTGAGCATTGAAATGGGTGAAGCCAAAGCAACGCTTCGTGACTACCCACTCCCATTGGTGCATTTCCCTCCAATGAAGTATGGGCAATCCTCAAAGCTTCAGACTGTGTCGCTCAAAGCCAACTTTGTCATTGCCGAGGAATTCCGAGGCGTTGAATCGACTCGCAGAGTTCGGGTCAATGTCATTCCTCCCAGAGGGGTTGACCCAACGTCCAACGAGGGCAGTTTTGCCATTGAAGTCCGCCGAACAATTGGCCCTGTCAAATCGTACTCTGATGTTTACATGAATGTTAACACGGCTCTTCCAACACGCATTACTTGGGGGCCGAGTTATCAGTCGGCCATACAGGACATGATGATGGTCATTGAGTCTTTCACCAAACCTCAGTTGGATCCATCCGAACGAGTCGGCTTCTGGGATAAATTAAGACTCAATTTCCATTCTAGAATACACGCAGCCTGGAAAGGCGATGGTGATGTACACCTGGGGCTAAAGGGCACGCGCGACCCATACAATCTTACTGGAAACGGTGCGGGCTTCTTGATGTGCTGGCGTCACGACGTCAAATGGACTATCAACGCGGATGATGATCCAAAACGTTTTATTGCAATCGAGAGCAGCGAGTATGTGCTTGCAATTCCCGACTACAGCCATGAAGTTCGAGAAACAGCCCGCCAGTACCTGGATATTGAAAAGACCACGAATGAGGACAAGTTCAAATCCGAAGCTTCGTTCAAGAAGGTGGTGATGAAACTTTCCGGTAAAGTCCAATTCTTGGGAGGTCTTATTTTCGAGCGTGCAATTGAAGACGGATTACGAAGCTTTGATTTCAAGCCTCATTACGAAGTTGTCCTCAAGAATCCCATCTTTGCCAAAGCCGAAAACGGCCTTCCATACGATGCTATGCGCGGTTTCAGGAGTCGTCACATTCATCTGTCCATTGCAGTAAGAGCACCTGTTGATCGTGACTGGCTGTCTGAGAACCCAGAGCCGTCACGGAGCTACAACACCGTCCATCTCACACCACGCTTCTTCACGCACTTCTTTGCATGGTGGGGTCTCTTTGGACAGCCACTCTCGCTACCTATTCGCCAAGGAAATCTCTTCCCGGGTCGCGAAAAAAATAGCAAGAAGTTTGGCCGGCATTTGGCCACTGTCAAGTACAATCTTCTATTGGCGCCTCTCTTTTTAAGTCACATCTATAAGCACAAGGATGTGGATGACTATTCAGAAAATGCAGTCTCCGCCACTGGAGTAAAAGTCCGCTTTGACAGCTTTTCCTTGGATCTGCACCAGCGAAGAGAGGAGTTCAATACTCTCGGCAAGACTCGCAACGACGAGACAGCTCGAACATCGGGTATCAAGATTCACGCAGCACAGCTGGATCTTGTGAGTGCAGACGTCCGAGCTGTGTCTGCAAGCCTGAAGGGCACTACAACTGAAGCCATCCAGAAGGGCTCAATTGCGACACTGATGAACGACCATGACGACAAGCCAGATCTCTCTCGCTTTACAATTCCCGACAATGACTACAGCTGGATCGACATGGATGACTTTGTGGAATTGGACTGGATTCTTCCAACTGAACCGCATAGTGATACCAAGATCTTGCCTTTGGCTTACGCGCCCCGGCTGACATACTTCCGGCAAACCGACATAGGCGGTGTCATTGCTGGCGATCCCAGCCGAACAAGCCCATTCGGCAACGAGCCTACTCACTTCTGCATTCTCAACCATGACAATGACCCCCTCCGGGTTCAGGGACAACTGATTCAGGAACGACTCAATCAATTAGGTATTCAAATGCAAACACACGCCCGAGACGTAGGCGAAACAGAGTTGCAGGGCATCAGGACCGACTGGAAGGATGCCGAAATCGTACACAACTTCGAGGCTTTGCGAAAACACACCCATGTCTTGCGTGAGAAGAAGGAGTTCTTGGAGTCACTGCTTGCGCAGCGACAGGCGAAGCCATCGTGGAGCAGCCAGAGACGAAACAGTGAACGGCGGCGATCGGTAGGATCGTCAGTTGGTATGCACGACGAAACGATGCATATTCCTGCCACCACTGAGTTTGAGAGCGAGTTCAATAATCGATTCGTCATCCATAACCTACAGCTCAAATGGAACAATTTATTGCGAAACATCCTTCTTCGGTACTTTCATCAAAATGGCCAGCGAAGAGGTTTCGTCTACTATCTCTCACGCCCGGCCATCAAGTTCATCTTGGACATTGTGGAGGAACAAAACAAAGCCAAAGCAAATGGCAAGCCAAAGTCAACCCACAGTGGCCAGGGCGGCGGCACATCGACAAAGGCCCGCAGCGTCAACGAGGCTGATGACCCACAAGATATTGAGGATCGAATTAAGAAGATTCTCGGAGAAGGGCGAAAGTTTACCTCTGCCACTTGGAGCTCAAATCCTGATGGTGAAATCGAAGGGTCCATTGAAGATCTTGTGTATGGCATTGCCGAGGAATTCGCTCCTCAGAGCAGTTACCATATCCGAATCATTGCACCACAAATCCAGCTTCAAAGTGACAAGAACAAAAAGCACGTGGTGCTTGCCACAGCCAAGGGCATGGAGCTGAAGGTGGTGGAAGTCATGGACAGCGAAAGAATTTCGGATACTGTCAGTGGTCTTGTTCAGCGCCGATTCTTGGTCAACATGGACAGTGTGCAATTCTTCGTAACCCACCAAAAGTGGTTCCTCACCAACCTGTTGTCAATGTACGTCGGCAGCAAATACGGAACAGCAAATGGCTCGTCCTGGCCTCCGTGGGTGCCTATCGAAGTTGTATTTGATTTCCAAGCGGATCCCTTCGGCTTCAAGCGAGTTGTGCAAAAGACGTCAGCTCAGGTCCGATACGACAAGTACAACACGCTTCGTCTCAAGTACAATGACGAAGTCAACACAGATGGACCCAACGAGGCATCGCAGGACAGCGCAGAAAACCGGATGGACAACCTTTGGGTCGAGTTCCCACAAGCCCGAGCGCTCTGTAACTCGTCGCAATACTACGCCCTGTACGTCATTGTTCTGGATCTTCTCATGTACAATGAACCCATGGAAAAGACCAGGAGCGAGCGATTGGAAAAGATTATTCTGGCATCCGACTTTAGCGACTTGAGTGGCGCTCCTGCCAAGGTGCAAAAGCTCCAGCAACGCATCAGGAACATGGAGGAGATCAAGGGGCACTTCCAAATGTACACAAAGTATCTTGACAAGAAGGGCTGGGAAGACAGACTTCGACTGGAGCGGGACATAGCTGCTTGCGAGGACGAACTCTTCTTCTTGATGAAGGCCATTACATCGTCTCAACGGAAATTTGACGTCAACACCAACACCACCGGTTTGCTACGATGGAACATTTCGGTGCGAGATATCGTCTGGCACCTGATGCAGGATTCCAACGAGCCGTTGGTGGAGCTGCAGCTCAAAGACCTTGAGTACGATCGAACAGACAATTCGGATGGCTCTCACGTCAACCTCATCCGAGTCGGCAAGGTTCTTGGTTTGAACTTGTTGCCGGATGCCACATATCCCGAAATGGTCGCACCGTTCATCGACACGGAGAAGCCACTGGGTCCTGACATGGAGGACAAGGAAATGATTCGAGTGTATTGGTACATGCTGGAAGCCATTGCCGGAATTCCTGTCATGGATCGCTTCGAAGTCAACGTGCTTCCCATCAAGGTCCAGCTTGAGCATGAATTGGGCACACGACTGTTCGAATACATCTTCCCTGGCTTGGACGGAGAAAAGTTTACAGGCGACAATACGAAGAACGATTCGCCATTCATCATCAAGCAGATGGATGCCGAGGATGAATACGAAGAGTCGCTCCCCAGCACAAATGACAGATCGGAATCGAGCTCGTTTGACAAAGACTCTTCGTCCTTCTCAACCAGGCCCGGATCGTTGGAGCTGCGTCTGCGCCCGACACTGAGCTCGAGCGCAAAGTCGGACCGGTCGTCTAAGAAGGCCCTCAGCATCAACAGTGGTGAAGGCCACTCGTTCCGACTCTTCCGCGCGCCAACGCCCAGAACAATGCTAAAGAAGCCTTCGCGCGAGTCTTTGCGATCAAGCTCCACTCATCGGAACGCGCTGGCACGCACAAGCACGGGTCACTCATCCAGAGACGCTCAATCTATTGCTAGCACCGATAAGCGGGCCAACCGGTTCGGGCTTACCAAGAAAGCAGACGGCAAGGAGCAAGCTTCGGACGATTTGACAAAGATGATGACTCGAGCAAGCCACTTCATGACCTTCTCGTCAATCAAGATGCCATCCGTAGTGCTCTGCCTGAGTTACAAGGGCAAAGAGCAGCGCAACCTTGCGGATGTTCACGACTTTGTATTCAGGATGCCCAGCGTTGAATGGCAGAACAAGACATGGTCCAACCTGGATCTGGCCTTGGCTCTCAAGAAGGCGGTGGTGAAGGCCCTCATCTCTCACACAGGAGCCCTCATCGGAAACAAGTTTTCCAAGCACAGGCCCAACGCTGAGCAACGCAATAAGCTCCGAGAACTGGCAAACAGCTCTGTGCTGATCGCCCCCTCGTCTTCGGCTGCCTCGCAGCATCACCCTGGCAGCATCAACGACAGCGATGACTCGGCCAGCGTATATGGCACGTCGCCCGTCGACTTTTCGAGATCGCCGCCTCGCTCCCTCCGCGGCAGCACGCACAACAGCATACCGACGTCCAATTCGTCGCGGCGACGAAGCCGCAGCTCCAGCGTCACCAGCCGCAAGTCTTCCCGGACCACGGCATCCGGTGTTCCAGGGCCGAACATCCCGACTTACCTAATGATGACGCCGCCAACCCCTGTCGATGATCCCCGCGGCAGGCAGAACCACGGCATCGAGCTTCTCCGCCCAACCACAAGCAGCGGGTTCAGCACGGCGCCATCGGTGCAAAACCCGCAGACGCTCAGGCGGGGCACGCCCATTGAGCGTCCTCAATCCAGCATGAGCAGCCATGATAGTGGTGTCAAGAGAAAGACTGGCACCAGCAACCTCAAGGACAAACTCAGCGCATTAACGTACCGCATGAGCCACCGCGACTCCAGCGTTCTCCAAGACGAGGAAACGGAGAGAGACGAAGATCATCGGCCTCCCTCGCGAGATACGAGATCCAGGAGACTCAGCTGGAACGGGGGAAAGAGTAGATGATGAGGAGGAAACATCACACCTTGAATGAGATTCTCTGTTTTGATAGAGAAAAAAGAAGGGCAGTGTAGTATAGATATACATGGGTAAGGCGTACGGATGGAATTACGCAGGAGGAGGAGGAGGAGTTTTCTTTGTCCACTCTCCCGCCATTATCTTTATTTTTTTTCTTTACTTGTATCCCGATACATGTGTGTCCTCGCGGCGCGGAAAGAACCCGATGGGAGTACAGCCACAGTACATGAAGACGGGGGTTGAGGGAGGCAGCGTGTTGTGTTTCTTGATACATCTTGTATAGCACTAGCGGTTCTTGGATGGGACAGGGACAACTGGCGAAAAATTACGTTGCTGCTTTGTTGATAAAGGGGGGGTGGCTATCCCTCCAAGCTGAATTCCGTATGTAATACAAAAACATGTTAGATGTTCAAAGGTTGAAAAGTCGTGTGTCAATGGCAGCGGGTGTGAGATTTGCAAAGTGGCATCATGGTGGTTTGTTGAACCAAGTGTTGGACCATGCAACAGCCCGAGTGATTGGCAGCTTGAGGCATGACAGGATGCACGTGGTATATTTTGGCTAAAATCAACAAATCAATTCACGTTGAAATCAAGACATCTACCCTAAAATACGCCTTGTTCAACGCCCTTATTTTTCAAGGAATTACCCTATTCTGGGTATTATTACAATTATCCTTGTCGGGATCGATGCTGTGTGTGCAGTGGCTACATTGAAGAAGTACAATGCCTACCTGCCTGCAATCAATGATTCATAGGCCGCACCGCATGTTGAGGCCGAGAAAAGGGTTCCCCTTGGGCAATTGTCTGACACCAAGGGTTCAAAAAAAAGATGGGCAGATAGGCAGAGAAAAACAACTGCGGCGGCATGATGACAACAGGGCCAGACCACTCCGTGCCATGTTGTATCTCTCCGACGCTGTGTTTCATAAAACGTGTCGTGTGACCTGCAGGCTTATCTCGGGACACGCAACGTACCCGTTTGCTGCTGATGTTGTACTGCGCACACTCGGGCATCGGATGCACTACGACAGCAACCTTGGAGCCCCCCCTTTTTTTTTCTTTTTCACGTCTTTGGTCTGTCTCCCACGTACTTTGATAAGAAAATTTTTTCTCTCTGCTTCTTTTTTTTTTTTTTTTCACACCACCTACCCTTGTCCTTGTATTTCCTTTTTGTCTCTCCTTTTTTCTCCTTCTTTTTCTCTAGTAAAAGTTTATACTGGATCTTGTTTAAAATTTTCTTCTTCACCTCTCAGCCCTATGTGCGACCCTCACTTACACCGAATTTTACCTTTTTCTTCCCCTTCTCCCTCCCTCCGAGTTAAAAACGCTCGCCACTCCGTAGTGGATACCAGAGCACCGGAGCGGAAGGCCCATCCACCTACTGGATCGGGAAGGTTCTGGCCTCATGTCACGATGGAGGCCCCGGGCAGGCACGGCGCAAGGCCAGGGGGGGTGGTGGTTGGGGTTCGGAGGGGGGGGTAATCAGGAAAGGAAGGGGGAGGAGCGACACACACATGCACTACCGGGTGCGGGTAGTTCCGAATCGGCAGGAAGGAAGGGAAGGGAGAAGGAGCCAAGGGGGGGTGTGTGTGACCTGGCAGCTGGCCGCGATAAGGGGATAAGGGAGGGGAGGGGGCAGGGGCGTATGAATTGTAACAGGAGGAAACGACAGAAATATTGAAAAAAAAAATTAATCAAATGAATCAAAAATGAGAAGTGAATTGAAAAACACACTAAAAGATGAGAAAAAGGAGCCAACGTCATAATGGTGGTTGGGTTGTGCGTGTCTCAATTGGCAAACGGCCCTATCTCAGAAATGGAAAAATTTTCCTTCTCGCTTTTGGGGTCGAGTTGTGAGTCGCGTCGTCTTGTTCCGTCCCATCGCATCTGTCGTCTCCTTACACCGCCGATCCACGTCCAAACTACAGACACCACCACCGTCAGTTGGTTGGCCAGAGCAGACGAGGCCAGCGCAACCCACCCTTGCTCCTCCACATGTCAGGCCGAAGCTACAATGTCGGAGTGCAGCCCAGACCAGGCCAGGCCAGGCCAGACAGGCAAGTGAGAAAAAAAGAAAGAAAAAAACAAGATGAGTGCGTATCCATCGCTGCTGCTGCTGGCTCAACTACGCCGCCCAAGCCGCAGGAAAAAAAGCAGCCAACTAGACATGCTGCAACTCATGGTGCGACTCCGCCGGGTGCACTACTGCTGAGTCCTGCGCAGCAGATGCAGACCCTTTAACCGTCCACAATTTTTGCTGTGCCTTTCCCCCCCCATCTCTGATTGTCTTGGCTTGTTCGTCTCCCCCACAGTGACAACACCAACAACAAATGAGAAACTGCCATAACAAACCCAGGCCACACCGCCCACCCGTCACAGGACAGCAGGCGTACCCACCAACAGCGAGAGCAGCGACAACAGCAGCAACAAGACCAAGGCCAGCGCCAACAACTCACCTCACCTCGCTGCAGGTCCACCACCCCGTATCTGATGAACTGAACCCTTCGCCCGAGCCAGCAGCCCCAGCGGGAATATCCCGCCTTTGCCGGTCCGGACCCTTGGATCCACTCCCCACGAGGAGCTCTGGCCCGCGCTTCTAGAACGCTAGAATGATTAATGCATTGAACCCCTAATTTCCCTCTGCCCTGCCAGCCGAGAGCGATGCCTCACCTCACCCGCGGCACTGGTCGACGACGTAATTGATGCCACCCTGGGTGCATATGCCTGACCACCATGCCGGGCCTCGATCCGAGAATCCCCTTGCTCGTCACCCATCCCGATCCTAACACCTCACTGAAACACGCTCAAAGTCCAGCCGTTGGGCACACTTGCATGCACCCGCCCCCACGCACACAACACAAGTAGCTAGCCAAGTTAAACAAGCAAAAATTCAATTCACCTTGCATCCCCCGCTTGACCCAAAGTGAGCAGCAAAAAGTGTGTTGAATCGGGCCACATGGCCTTGTTATTCAAAAAAGCAACAAAAATCTTCTACCCTTGTGGTCCAAAATATGCTATGTGCTCGTCTCGTGCGCCAATGACATGTTCCTCCCTTCCATCCATCATACAGACTATTGTAACATCCTGCTGTGCCTTTGTGTGGTTGATATCATCTCTCTTCTCAATTTCGCCGTTGTCCATAAAAAATTCTGATTCGCTCAGTTTCGTTCAATCCCAAAAAAAAACCAAAAAAAACACAAAATCAAAATTGCAATGTCCACATCTCAACAAATGCAAATATGTCCCCTTGCTCAACCTAAAAAATCTCCAACCACCTCTTTGAGAAAAAAATATCCGGCATGAGCCTTCTTACTCTTGAGAAAAATAAAACATGTTTCGGTGCATTCTGCTGCCTCGTAAAGGGATCGAGGAACATCCCCAAAGGTGCACCGAGAGAAGTAGAAAAAAAGATCAGTAGAAGCAATTCCTGACACCGTGCCATATGCTGGGTAATCCGTCTTTTCATCAAAAGGTGACCAATAAAAAAAACTCCTGAAAATGCCCGTTCGCTTCTAAATCATGGCCCTTCTCGAATGGGTCTAGTGGGTATGTAAATTGGGTGATTCGTATCTGGTGTGTCGGTGTCTGGTGTCTGGTGCGTTTCGGTGTCGAATGCCGAGGTTTCCCGGCTTCAGTTTCCGTCCAAGGGCTCGTGAAAGCTGTGCCTTATCCGTCGTGTCGGCTGTCGAATGAGCGTCGTGTTCTCATTTTTTTTTACCCCTCTGAGTCATGGGAGGGCCACTGGTCGACTGCCCCGGCTGTGATGTCAGGGCGAGCAGATTGCCCATTTTGAGACATGGACCCGATTAATGGCCCGGCTTGTGGGACCGCTGGTGCGTGTGCCTGGGCTTCCAAAACCCTTCTCCAGAGGAAAATTTTGCACCGCATTACCAATACATTGGTAGAACGCCGGGGGGGAGGACTGGGTGTCGGGCGGCTTCCCGGTTGTCGTCCTGCCCGAACCGGCAGTGCAAAGGAACCCTGCCCAGGCACATGACGTGTCATTATCCAGCCCGTGTCGGGAAACTGACGGGGAACCTTGGCCCCCCAGACAGCGGCAGAGTACCTTTCACACAGTCAAGGGGATCCACCTGACCGGGACGCCATCAGTGGAAATCTCGTAGGGCTTGGTGCTCATTTTCCTGGGCGGAAGCGCCCAGCGGGCTCGGCCTGGCCGCTGGTCGTCCAGTTTTCCGCGCTTGCGCATAGCCATCTCCATAACTGCGATGCGGATGAAATCGGAATTCTCCCGCATCTCACGCTGCCGCATCCCGGGAGGGCAGCCAGGTGCGCTCGGGCTAGGGCTTTGCACCTGTGGCTGCTGAGGCTCAGGGCTTGGCTGCAGCGACGTTGACGGGTACGAGTTCCGACCGGGTGATGCGGCTCTATACCGTTGGATTTTGTAAGTGCGCATCTGTATCGATGCAGCAAAAGTGCCTGCACGATAGGTTTTCGACGGTGACTCGATGCGTGCGTTTGTCGTAGGGTTGAGGTACCGGCGCATCGCCTCTGATGGAATATCCTCCAGCACAGGTGGGCGGCGTTCATCAGCGTAAGGTACATTTGGGTCGATGGTGAGAATCGACCGAGTCAGCATGTCATCCGCAGGGATGGATGGGAAGTTGATGGCCGAGAAGGACTTGGCTGCTGACCGCAAGGCACGGAGCGACGCAGTCAGATTCGACTTGAATGCAGATCGAAGGGGCTTGAACGGATGCAGGAACTGCGACTTGGTGCTCGCAGCCTCCTCTTCCTCCTGCTTTGGCAGCGGCGCAAAGTCCAGCTCATCCTCATCAACCTCGCCAGCCAGAGGGTGCTCGTTGACAGATCCCGGGGGCGACAAGACGGGCTCGAGCGACATGCGCTTGGGGGTGAACTTGTTTCGGCGCGAAAGCGAGCTTGGGGTCTTGGGTGTGTCGAAGGATGAAAGCCCATCGCTAGAAAAGGAATCATCCAGAGATGGAATCGAATCGATGGAGTAGGTCCTGGTGGACATGCCGCAGCTGATGTTGCATTCACTCACGCTGTCGTCGTCGTCCATGCCATCCTGGGGGGGCGAGAGAAGCATGTCGAGCGGGCTGCGGCTCAAGCTCCAGCTCAGCTCCTTCTCGCAGCTGCCGTCCTGGCACTCGAAGACCTCATCCAGGGTCATGGGCTTGATCGTTCTGCGGCGGCGGTTGCGAAGCTTGTTGTGCCGCGGGATGTCGGTGACGGCCAGGAGAGCCACGAGCGAAGGGGAGATGTTTTCAGGGGAAAGCATCTCCTTGGTTCGCCTGCGCTGGGACGAGTGCCGCTTCTGCGGGTGGGCGACATGGCGGTTGCCGTTGCTGGTGGGGATCTTTACGGGGCTGGTTGGTGTTGTTGGTTTGGTGGTTAAGCTTGTCGTGGTTGTAGGCGGGCTGGCGGGGGACAGAGACAGGGTCTCTCGTCTGTCCTTGCGTTTACCCATTGTGGCATCGGTGACTGGGTGTATAGGTACGGGTGTGATGGTGACGGCGATGTTGGTCTTGCCTGCGTCATACTTGGGCGACCAGCGCACAGGGGAGAAGATGGTATGCTGGTTCGTGGTGTTGGTCGAGCTGCCGTCCAAGGAGAAGCTGGGCGGGAATGAGTCTGGGGAGGTTGAGGAGAGAGTTTCCGAATGGACGGGATAACGGGTGTGGGAGGGTGTGGTAGAAGTATTATAATTAGACGAAGCAGCAGCAGCAGGCGCAGACCCAGCTGAGGAAGCCGGGGCAGCAGCGATGCGCTGGCTCTGGCCCTGGCCCTGGCGGTGGGCAAGCAAGAAAGAACGTGGGGACAGCATGGTGGCACCTGCGCTAGTACCGACCACCCCGGGGCAGGACAATTGACAATTCAGGTCAAGTGCGGCAGGCAGCCAGGCGCTGATGATGCTGGGGTACTTGGTGTGCTGGCAGGTGGGCTAGCGGAGGGTCCAAGGCCGTGTTCCCGCTGGCATGTCTCGCCGCGAGAACCAGCGGAGCCAGCGGAGCGGGGAGGGTCCCCTTGGGTGCCCAGGAGCGCTAGCTTACAGCGCGTCGAGGCCACGTTAGGGCACACCTGGCGACCCAAGGACTGCTGCAGCGCGTTCCGAGGGGCGGTGCTTTAGGCGGTAATTCGGCGGAGCTCCAGCGCACTCGTAGCAGCTCACGCCGATGCAAATTGCAGCCGGAGGTGCGCGGGGGGGCAGGCTCGCGTCAGCTCGGCTCGAGATGCGATTGGAATGCTGTAATGCCAGATCGGACACGCGCTCCGCGTGGATCAACCAAGTGTCAAAACTCAAGGCTCACCTCAGGGCCCGAGTTTCAAGACCCCTTCTCTGTGCTTTCTTTTTCCTCAGCCCCAGTCAAGGGACTTGGGTCACGGGAATCCGACGCTCCCAGCCAATCCCAGAGATGAAACCTGGGACTAGACTTGGCCGTGAAGCCGTTCGGAGACCACCGCGTGTGCTTTCCGGCGGTTCTCAGTACGTAAAGCCAACCCTTGGATTGGCTATTGAGCACGAGGGCACAGGGACCGGCACCGAAGCCCAAGGAAGACCAAGGGACCGGACAAATCAGAAAGCCGCCGTGACTTATGTAAAAAGCACACTACCGGCTTGCGCGTTGTCCCTTGCAGGTATCTTCGCTGTCCCTTTCTGTCGTGCTATGAACGGTGCGTTGCTGTCTGAGGCAGGCTCGCGCGTGTGAGTCGTCGTTTGGAGAATCGTGGGGCCGCGGAGATCCGGTGGACCATGTCGGTGTTTGTCGGTCGGTAGATGGGCGAGGGGGAAGGCAGGCGACAACGACGACGACGACAACGACAGAACACGCAGTAAATGTCGACAGAAAAAAGACGCCGAAGTGTGATATCAGTCCGCGAACTGACCCGGGCCGTTTTCTCCCAACATTAGAGGCGCCAGCGAATACTTATTTGTGCGTCACTTTCCGATTGTTTCCCCCCAAAACCGCTGTGTGGGGGTGGGCGAATGCCTGGATGGGGCGTGTAATCAACTATCAATACTGGCGCCTGGGACGAGTTGATAACCAAGGCGCCAAATAAGGCGAGCGAGTTGGCACAATCCACGGGATCCGTCACGGCGCAATTCTTTCGTCAGCTCGACAACTGCACAAGCCAGTTAGGAAGCAACAGCAGGCCTCGGCTGTGCGCGGGCAGGGGCTCGTTCCGAACGGATGGTATGAGAAGGGGTGTCGGCGAGTGCCTGGGGAATCCGATGACTGGATGGTGGCTCTCAATCAGGCTGTCTCCATCGAGGAGCGGCGTAGTCGAATTGTGTTGGGCCAGATGGCAGAGCAGCAGTCGCCGAAGCTTTCGCCTGGGCCAGCCGTTCACCTTATATCCGCAGTGTCGGTATGGTCTCTGCCGTCTCATCATCACCTATCTGTCTATCTACCTCTCCAGAACACTTCCAGATACGCTTTCCACGGTGACTGTCGGGTCAGGCCGTGGCGTTCCCTTGCCTCACCTCCAGATAACAATAGCAGCAGGTCGGCCGTCTCACCCAACTCCACCACTCATCTTCGCGCGCCACCCACACTTTAAACTCAACCACCCTCGCGCCCAGCCCACCCTAGTTGTTACCGTACTGATAAGCAATTTACCTCCTACTGAGACTAGCGGGGTCACCACCGCGTCGGAAGGGATAGGATAAGACATCCACCATCCTCTCTGATATCGGTTCCGCTAGGGGGGATGTTGTTTGCCGATGACCTGCTGAATCTGCTAATGGCCAGGAGTCCGGCAGCTCGCCCATCAACCAAAGAGTCATGCCAATAGGGGGGTCAACCCATCACCCCCCGTGGAATGTGAAATGTGACCGCGTGGGATGTGCGTCTGTTCCTGCAATTATGCACGTAACTCGTGTTTCGAGAAGGAGTCAAATCCTGATCAAGCTCACGGTGTGCGCCTCCGCCGTTGAGAATCGGATCACGATGCTCGCTGGACCACGGCGGTTCAACTCGACGGAGTCATCGGGCGAACTCCCGGTTCTTTTCCGACGAGCCTAAACGGATCCTCGCCATAGCAAACAGCTTATCAGATGCAAAGGTCCAACCATGGTACACCACCACCATGGCATCATCGCACAAAAGGGCGAGTTCCGCCCCCCAACCTTGCCCGCGTTCCATCCACACGGCTTTTGCTCATCGTCCTCAACACCGAAGTCTGACTTACCAAGGTCGCACGTACCCCAACGTCTGGCCTCAGATGCGAGCCGAACACTCATTCATCACTCGATGGCACCACAGTCAGTACGTGGGCATGTGTGGGCGTGGGCATGGGTGTGGGCGTGTGCCTGTGCCTGCTGAAGGGGAAAGGGGGAATAGCTCACCCATTCTCACGTCTCGGCCAACCCCTGCCGATAATCCCATTGGGCTGGGGAACGGGATGCAATTGTCTTGGAAATGACCGCCAAAAAAAAAATACAAACGCGACGCACATGCATTGCTACAACCATTGTGACAGTTATCTCGTTCTCTCATGCAAACCACACACCCACTCGGGTCGCTTGGTCCTAAACACGACGGGTTCACGAATTCGGTTCGCTGCATTGCATCGCGTTATTCTTCCAAAGCAACGGATGCCTGCCTCACTTGGCAGTGACATCACTGGTGGCGAGCTGAATGGTGTGTGCGCGCACGCGCACTTGGCCTAGGCTTGGGTCACGCGAGTCCGTCATCCTCATGAGCTCTGATTGTGTGACATGTCAAGGGCTGGACTGGCCGCTGGCGCCTCAAACAAAGCCAAATTCGAAGCAAAGCGCAGCGACTCTGGCTTCAATGCCATCATCCGCCAGTTCCGCACTTGTTTACTCGTCTCATGGCGCCGTTCCATTGATGGCGGACTCTGGGACAGAGGGAGCTGGTTTGGCTGGCTCAGCTCAGGCTGGACAGGCATGGGCTTTCTTATCAGACGCGCCCCATTCGTCACTCTCATGTATGGCCCTGCGCCGCACCGTCATACGCCCCCATCCCTTCCATCCCCCGTCACCCGAAAACGCGGGGTCTGAGGCCCACCATGCAGATTGGGGCCTAGGGTCTTTCATCTCATGCTGATCAGAATGCTGCCTCCTTCCTGCAGATTCGCCCTGGAAGGGAAGTCAGAAGGATGCTTCGACAGGCTCGCTGTTACACTGGGGTGGCATTCGGGAGAGTCACGTTTGTCCATTAATATTTTGTGTGCGTTTGTGCGCGCGTGTGTGTGTGTGTGCTTGCTCCGGATGCTGGGTTACCGGAGCTTGCTCGATTCTGCCTTTGATGCTGTTGCTGCCGGGGTCAATCATGGTTCCCACCCAGTGCCCTCACGTGCTACACACCCTCGGCTGGTCACCCATGCGTGCCTTAGGCTGCAAACTCTGTGGGCGGCTTGGGGCCTCGTAGTGCAGGTTGCTCACACCTTTCTGGAGCCCTGGTGCACCCGTGCACAACGGCAAGGTTTCCATAACGTTCCTAGGCCAAATCTAGGCGTGCCTGTTCTTGATTTGGCTGACATCAAAGCGCAAATCGAGATTGATCCCGCCCTCGTCGATGCGATGCCCGCCCCCGTCTCGCTCCCCATTTTCGCGATGCTTCCAACAGTCCCAAGCGACCGACGGCCCACGTTCTAGCCTGGCCCCGGCCTGCCAGCGACGCTAACTCGCAGGATCCTTTGCCAATGTAGCCTCCGACGCCGGAGCGCGCTTATCGAGGCCCATTACCATCGTCTCTGACTCGACGCTTGCCGCAGAATCCCGCCTTTCGAAATATAGAGTTTGGAGATGCCTCGCCTGCGTTATCTGGAGGCGGATCTTATGTTGCAGTACTGACGCTGAGTACCAGACCGCAACGCATGCAACCTGCAGTCCTTCCTCTTTGGGCCATACAGGAGCCACAATGCGACTCAAACACATCCCACTTATATCCGCTCTTCTGGATGACAGCCCCGGTCAAGTTTGCGGCATCGTATGATCTCATCGCTTGCATCCAATTCCTGTTTTCTTTCTCCTCCCGTCCTGTCGTGATCGGTAAAATCTGCCACGATCTTCGGGAAAGCTTGTCCAAAAGGTCCATAAATGATTCCCAGAGTGCATCCACTAACAGCAATCCTACATAAGCGAACAAGGCATTCACGGCATTGGATGGTTAATTACATGGGTTCTTCCAAGCCACTCACCGCCTAGTTCCCCATTTGTCGGGATTGTATCCGTAGTTTGGTGTGATTGATGAACATGTTTGCATAAAAATATCTCGTTTTGAACAGCCAAAATTAGACGCTGGTGGTAAGTCTCCGGCCCCACCCATATTTGATGTAAGTATATGGCTGTGCTTTACAAAAGCATGATTCACACGTTGAACCATTCGCAAAGATCTGATCTAAAAAAAAAACGTCTCCAGAAGGCTGTTCTCCTTCTGTTCCGTGCTTATTCACATGAGACGCCTTGCCCAAGCATCAATTCGTCATTTGTCGCTCGTAATCTACCTACCCTAGAGATGCCTAATGTGAAATACGAGTACCGAGGGTCGACAATAGGAATAGAGCAACTATCGAATTAATTTAGATCCATTGAGCTGAGAGTATATTTGTTTATATCTAATCTCAGTTAGGCGTTTCCTTGTGCACTAGAATTCCGGTTGTCGCTTCACAGGACGATAATTTGCTAAATGTCCATGTGAGGCTGTTCGTTGCGTTGGCTTAGGTGTTGAATATTCTCTTCCTTTTACCTATAGCCGACAAAAATGCCCAAAAAACACCCAATGAGACGTATATTAGCTAAAAGCATATTTACAAGCTAAATCAAGTTTGAGAAAACAATTGCGTTCTAGCCCATGTATGTGTGATTGTGGACAGGAATTCAATTATAGCTACGCTCTGATGAAATTACGCGGCATTTTTTTTTACTAATATTAGAGACGAAATTGAGTGAATAAATGTTGCTGTACAAATGAAGGACTGTGTTGTCTTTGTTTCGGATGATTATGTTTGCCAGAAGCTGTAATCGACAAACGTACGCATACGATGAAGTGGTCGATGGAGCAGCAAAGCACTGCGAATAGAACAATCAAAATCAGAAAAGTTAATTCGCTGGGATTTATTTAAATTGAATACTACAGGAAATATAGGTGTGATTTTGGAGTTTGGCTAGTTGCGAGGTGGACAAGAGTATCTTGGGGAGCCGCAATTGCGATGGCATCTTGTTTCGTGCCGGAGAAGCAATCGACGACAGAAGACATGGATTTGAACGAGATAAAGGATCACCATCCTAGTCTATTACGAAAAATACTTCTTATGCACAAGATATAATCGCAGCTAGTGAAATGGAACATTATGTAATTCTTCTCCTTCATTTCGGTTTGGTGGACTTGGGGATATATTCACGAGCGCGTATGGCATAGCATATGGGCACGCCCCTAAGGGGACAATGGAATTGAGATGCAGTGTGACAAGTCAAATGTGTTTCTACAATCTCAGAACCCACCAACGTTGTCATCTTGAATTATGGACCACTACATTCACTATGTGATTCCCCTTTCTGATTAAAACTCTCCTAACACGGCACCTCAGAGAAAAGTACATATCGCTGAGATGAAACAAAAAACGTCATCTCTCACCTGGGAACCGTAGAAAGCAGCTTGACTCATATTTATTGAACTTTTATTCGAAAAGTTTCACCTCGTCGCAGGAAAACTTGCCAGACTACGATTGCACAAATATACTGGCCTCATTTGTTCTAGACGCCACGTCTTTTCAGGTCATGGAACGCCCGCTTAAGGCAAGAAGTTTGATGCTGCTTTATTTGTATCCTTGGGCTCGTGGGGTAAGTGAAGCCTAGCATGATTCGAGCGACGTTCAGGGACGAGCAAAGTGTTGTCAACAGGGAACATGAATGCTCGTCAAAATTTATTTATCCCAAGGTTTTTTTTAGACGTTTGATGCAATTGGAATCAAGGGCCGCTAATTCCTTTAAATGATACACCTTTTTTTGGCGGCCATAGCCTGTCGTTAGTATAACAGGGACACTGTTGCATCGAGCTCACGATTGGGGAGACGTGCCCTTCTTCATCAGCTCACGCAAGCGCAGCCGAGCTCCATAACAGCGGTTGACATGTTCATAAATGGATTCCTTGAGCCTTAGACGAGTTCTCATGGCCTTGAGCCGACTGGAGGGGCATATTTCAGGCGGGATGAGGGTTAGTAATTCCTGCGGAGTTTGCTGGCAATGACCAAACTTCTCCCAGTTGTCTTCACATCCAAGGCATAATATCCCGGAATAAGCGTGTCTGTCGGACAAGAGAGGAAAGCGAATGTACGCCCAGTCGGCGAAATCATCCCGGGTCCGCTTTGCGGGCGTTTCGCGGGTTGACAAGTCAAATCTAGGGGGCTCCAAACTAGCATTGTGAAAGCGCTCAAAGAGGTCCATATTGCCGCTCGATATTGGGTTTTGGCTGAAATCCGGTCGAAATTTGTCAACGTTCTTCGCTGAGCCATGCACCTCGATTGCCAGCTGTTTCGCTTGTTTGACACTGACGAGGCGGAATGGTCCGTTTCGCGCTGGCTGGTACCCAGCGCGATATCTGCCGCGAATATTGCGCATCATGGGTATTGTTTTGATCTGCTTCTCCGAGAGTTTGAAGCACTTCTTGGCGAGGGCTGTGGTCGTGACTCGGAACACATCGTTTCCTGAAAAACACGCGTAGCATACTCGCTCGCAAGTCGGCAGGTAGAGGAACCCACCGAATTCTAAACAACAGGAGACACACTTTTCTTCCTTGAGGGTTTGGCGCAGGAGGCCGGCGGAGTGGTAACGGATCAGCCCCGTCTTCCCCAGCGCGGCCAAGGCTTTGGGTGCATGCTGCATCATGTCTCTGTACGCTGGAAGCGCTTCCACAAGCTCCTTTGCTCTCAATGAGACGAGAGACAGCCGAGACAGTGATTGGAAGTCCAGGAGGTCGAGGGTCGAGAAAAGAAGCTCCGTTGGGAGGGAGTGAAGGAAGTCTGCAGAGGGAAATCCGCGTCTGTTTGGGACCTTTGATACCTCTGCAGGCTCAAGAGTTGTAAAAGTTGCAAACGCCCAACTCCAATTGGTGACGAGCCTGTCGCGAATCTCCTGTGGTGAGGGTACCATGGTACAACTGCGACTATGGCGACTGCTGGTTAATTAGATGCTTGTCAAATTGGTGATGTGGTCGGGGGAAGTTGAAGGAAAGGAAAAGGGAGAAATAAAGAATTCGCTTCACAATTGTTCGCAACTGGCACGAGGCCTGGGTTGGGAGTTTGACTATGGAACAGCTGTTGACTGTGAATCATGCTTGCTGTTCCCTTCCCACGGTCACGCTGGATGAGGAAAAAAAAGAGCGAAGCCCATATCAAGGTATAGAAATCAGAGAAAATGTTTTTTTTGTTACGCAAATTCATAGGTTGATTTGAAAGACAAGAACATGAGCAAGTTGAGGCGTTCTTGAGAGGGTTAGAACTGAGGCTTGACTCTGGTGGCTGGACCTTTGGTCGCTAAATTAGTAAAGCAAACATAGAGGCTGCTAAAACTTTGCAGTGTTTTAGAGGTCTCAATTGTTTACTGTATACCTTGACGACAAGGCTTACACATGCAGAAGGAAGGGGGCTTTCGTGATCTTGCCATTGCTTTGAGTCACTCTGTCGGACACGGACAAGAAGCTCCGTCCTCCCCGAAAGCTTTCCCTTTGCTTGTTGAGACGAAAGAATAAGAGAGAGAGAGAAGATACTCTCCTTTTCGCGTTGGACGCCTTGGCTTTGCAAATTGGGTTCATTGTTCTCGCACGCTACGACGTGTTCAGAATCCACCACACGGAACGACGCATTCATTGTCCGTCTTTTGGAAAAGCTAAAACTTTTTGTACTAGTTCTTAACTTGTTCCTGTATGATCATCATCCCATGTCTAGACGAAACCGATGCGTCATCGCCTCAGGTGACGCTCCCCTTTCGGGGGAACCTTGGGGGGCATTGGCGAAGCCGCCTCCCGGGGGCAAGGATTTCGTCCTCGCCAGCAAATAGAGTCGGCGACTTTAAAACTCTTACGGTTTCGGGAGTCAATCGATAATCCCGGAAAATAGATCCCTGGCGGTTGTTGTGTCCCCAGATTTTTTTTCTGTCTGTTTTCCCGGCAAACCCACAGCCTGTTTCGTCCAGGGCAACGTGGAAACTCCACCAATGGCCGTCTCCTACCACGCGCGACACTTGAAACGTTGCGGTGCGCCAAGGATTGCCCAACAGCGCAACCGAGTTTGAATGGCGGATTTTCTCTCATGGGACGAGAGTCCTTCATTAGATGGTCTTGTTTGGGATCTACAGCAAGCTTGACAAGTTCCGATGGATGGGCTGCATTTAAAATGGCGTGCAGTCTCCCCGTCCTGGAGAGGAAGAAACCAGACTCGTCTCACATCTCGACAACACAACTAACCCGCTGGCCGTGGAATTTTCTACCTTTTTTTCTTCTTGTTGAATCTATTTAAACAAACCCATTTTATCATCAAAATGCGTGTTCTTGCTTCTCTTCTTTCCTCTGCAGCGCTAGTCGCTGCCCACGGCTATGTTTCCAACGGAACCATTGGCGGCGAGGAGTACGAGTTCTACCAGCCTTACACCGACCCTTACACCTCGCCCGTCCCCGAGCGCATCTCGCGAAAGATTCCTGGAAACGGACCTGTCGAAGACGTCACCTCGATTGATATCCAGTGCAACGGCTACTCGGCCGGCGGCACCAACGGCAGCGAGCCCGCCGCTCTGCACGCCACTGTCGCGGCTGGATCTACCGTGAACCTGGCCTGGACCCTCTGGCCCGACTCCCACGTCGGCCCTACCCTGACTTACATGGCTCGATGCCCCGACACCGGATGCAACGAGTGGCTGCCTGGCTCAGAGGCTGTCTGGTTCAAGGTTCAGGAGCAGGGCCGAACTGGAACCTCGAATACTTGGGGAGCAGTAAGTCAAAAAGAAACCTGGACGAAGGAGAAATGAGTAAACTGCTAACAAGGAAACAGTCCTCGTTGATGGTTTCTGGCAACAAGGGTGTTGACTACACCATCCCCAGCTGCATCAAGGCTGGATACTACCTCGTCCGACACGAGATTATTGCCCTGCACGCCGCCTACCAGTACCCCGGTGCCCAATTCTACCCTGGATGCCATCAGCTCCAGGTGACTGGCGGCGGTAGCACTGAGCCCTCGAGCCTTGTTGCTTTCCCTGGAGCCTACGCTGGAACCGATGCCGGAATCACCTACGACGCCTACCAGGGTAAGATGCTCACTCTCCACCCGGCTATATGCTGAGATCGTTTGCTAACACTGTTTGCCTTGCAGCTTCCGAGTATACGATTCCCGGCCCTGCCGTCTTCACTTGCTAAGAATGCATACACCTTCCTGTGCGGCCCCAAAAGGGGGGCCAATTCGGCGACAAGACATTTTGGTTCTCATAGTACATAAGCAACATTCGTGTATATCTCTTGAAAAGAACAAATACAAAGTAGAATTTTTGGTTCCATTCCACCGCTGTTTCATAACGGGCTTGGCAATGGCAACCCCAACCTGACTAAACTTTGATTAATTTCACGCTGCCCGATTGGTGATGTAACCTCCGAGACGAAATTGGGTAAAAGGAGCCAACTACAGTCCCCCCGACCAAATTGCCGAGAGTTTTCTTATTTTGTTTTCGGAGATTCAAGAAGACTTCCGCGTCATCATGGTGCTGAACGTGGCTGCTCTCGCCTTCTTGACAGCCTTGACAACCCCCCCTCCGTTTGGTGAATCAACATGGGTCCACCAGTACCAGCTCAAGGCGCAGATTGCTACGAGCGCCGTCAGGGGAATGGAAATCCACAGCATTGTCCAGAAAAGCGGCGTGACCAGAGTCTCCCACGATCCCTTGGCCCGGTGGGTTACAAAGAGGTGCGACCCAATCACGACGGTGACCCCTATTATCGGGAGGAACATGAATATCAGGGCGGCAATGATTTTCACTGAATTGACGCCCTGGATCATGACCATGGAGTTTTGCTGCGCGAGGAGATTTGTGGAAAAGGTAATGGCATTGTCGATGCGTCTCTGTAGGCTGGCTAGGCGCAGCTGGCTAGATCGGAAGACGGACCGTCGGTACTGCAGGCGTTCGCGGAGCTGCTCAACAACCTCATCCGGGTGGCCATCTGTGGGTGTGTGCTCGCCGCTTTGAACATGCTGAATGGTCGAGTCGACAATCATTATGCACGACTCGAGGGCCTCTGCAATGTGGATCATGTGCTTGGTGCAGTTGTGCATGGCCGTGAATGGAATCTTGGAGCTCATCTTCCGGCTTCCCTTATTGGCAAACTCGAGAATTGACTTTGTTTGTTAGCCCTAAGAGGAAAATCGGAGAGTGTTGCTCCTACTACTTACAAGCTCAAGTGGTGCGAAAATTGTATTCATCTTCCATAGCGTATCGTCGATATCGTAGTACAGGCCCTCGAGGACCAGGTCAAACAAGACGTACGGATTATCCAGCACGTGCTCCCAGGCGTTGGAAGCAATGAACTCGTTCAACCTCTCCCTGACCTGCGGCGTGGAACCGAAGCATACCAGAGTAACGCACCCGTCCGAGTCGACCCTCAGGAAGAAGCCGGCTCGGTACCAGCTGTAACCCCTTAATGCGGCGCGGTTGTCCACCTCCGGCGCGTGGGTCGCATCCTTTTTGACGTCAATGTTCTTGCACAGGAAATGAAACCAAGAGCAAGACCCCGTCGGATCGGTATTGCGACCGAAGCTGTGGCTGACTGACTGAACGCGCTCTCTGGCAAAGTCGCTCGGGACGCCCAGTATGCTGAAGGCTTCCAACGTTTGGTCGAGTGAGTCTCTGCGAGGGACATCTAATGGCGCGAACCTTTTTTGTGTGCGTGTTCCATTAGCAAGTGATTGAATTGATTGAGATGAGAAGCCCAAAAGTTCCAGCGTGATCCACCCCGATCGGTCGATCGATCGATCTACTGAGGTTTTGATTGCAGAATCAACCGGATTGGCAACTACTTACACGATCCTCAAGGTGGCCTTGGAGTGTAAACAACGAGGGCTTGCCTCGACACGCCAACGGCCTGCCGGATGTTCTGGACAACTTGGTTAGTTGGGCACGAAATGAAAATGGCAACGAGAGAAGAAAGAGTGGCCTACCATGCGACACTTCAAAGATATGGAGCAACCATTGCGGAACAACACTCTCATTGGGAAAACTAGCTGCCTGCTCCACGAATGCCTGGTACGGACTGTCTCTCTTGGTCCAGGACATGTTTATAGGAATTGTCCCCGAATGCAGCTGCCTTCTCGTGAGGGAGAGAGAGAGTGCCGATGGGAGGTATATAGGACAGGAAGCGGGATACTTCCGAAAACCGCAAAGAACATGGGGTCTTGTTTTCTACCATGAGTCCCCATGGGGGGGAGCGAGGGGGAGGAAACGGGGAGAAGCAGTTCAATGCGGCTGAGCGAACGGTCTTGAAAGGTCCCAAAGCGGCAATCTAGGACCTTTTGAGTTTCTACCATGCCTCTCAGACATTTGAATATTTCTTTTGGATTAGGCGGCGGGTAGGTTGGAAGCCAGATCAACCGTGGGTTCCGCCCAGCGTAGCTTTTGCTCCAGCCGTGTCTCACGGGTTGGTCGAATCATGCTTCATAGCCGGTCGGCAGCTAAGCCCCCCCTCGTTGGCCCTTGGCACAAAACGGTTGAGATGCATGTTTAAGGGCGGATCATGCCCTGTGCAACACTGCCGACGATCCCCGGTGTGATGTGCCGGGTTAGCCAGGGCACCACCATCATTCACCACTGGCTCGCTGGAGGCGGACTGAACAAGAGGGGGTTATTGTTGTCTGTGGGCACGCGATGGCGCTGCCGCTCCAAGGGAGCTTTTTACCAGTGGTGCACCAAAAAGCCAGTCTTGTCATGCATGTCTCAGCGTCGCGCAATATCGTCATTTAGTTTCCTCCGAGGCTGCAAATCAGTTTCTGGAAATGACACCATCCAGGCCGTTCCCGCTCGACTTCATTTGCCACATTGGTAGCCAAACAAACACCATCCAGAAACCCAAAGGGCCCAAACGGGGGCAAGCACGTCCGTGTCGAGGTTTGTGCGGCAGACTAGATAGACACCGACTTTCGCTTTGTTCCATTCTGGCTTCCCAGAACGGACACTTCCGAGAAACTCTGTAAGCGCACTGTCTTCTCTCTTTTGCTTTGTTTTTTTTTGTTTTTGTTTTTTTTGAGCTGTCATACCGTGGTGCCGTGGTGCTGTGTCTCCTCTTTTTCTCGCCACTCAGGTCTTGTGGTGTTGCGCCGTGGCTGGCTTTCGCTCCGCTTTGATACCATGTCGATCGAAACATCTTGACATGTCATGTTATTCGACGAGACCGGCTCCATGGCACTGGCTCTTCTTGCCATGTCATACTGCCCCAGAATATTGCGGAGATTAATGCAGGGCTGGAGCGATCGTCAGATCACTTTCTTCCGAATTCGCACCATGTCATCCTGGTATTGCCAAGACGGGAAACTACTGCTTTCCGGCAATTGACCCGGCATGCGATAGCGCTATGAGCATCGCATTTCATTAGATATGTCACTTGCCACGTAGCTGACGCTCTCAGACCGCGTCTGTCCACCATGGTCAGCTTTTGATATCTCAATTGGAGGTTGGGAGACCGTCTTGCCTCAAGCTTATGCACCTGTCTGTTCGTCTGGAGGAATGACTGGAGCTACTGCAGCCAGAACCCCTTTGTTTTCTCCTTTTTATCGATAAGAATACCTTGGCTGTATTGTGAATAGCTGATCATAGCGCTAGGATGCCAAGTTTCGCGAAACGAAGAGTGATGTCACATACTGGAATAATGGTACGCACAATTCTGATGTTATCTGATTCGAAATATACGATTTATGGAGTGTTGTTGCAAAATAATTCCTAATCACTCTTTATTGGTTACGGCGAGATATAATATTCAACTGATTGACTGGTATCGACATCAATATCATTGTCCCCTCCTGCTGCTTTGCTTTTTTCAAATGCCATCCAGACGATCCACACTTACGAGAGTCCCGGGATGTTGCGGTCTCGGAACTATCCTTCCCCCTTCTCACATCCCCAATGGGAGCATCTCTACGCCTTTCGATCAGATTTGTTGTCTTTATGCTTTTGCAAGATAGCTTTCATTCCATCTGATACCTTCACTCCTCACTCTTCTGCTTCAACAATTGACCTGGAAACTTGCCATAAATCGCGGCGAAACTAAGCATGGCTCAAGAAGTTCCAAAGTCTAAACAGCTATCGTGGCATCCACGCTTGTCAATTCTTGCAAAAGTCGCTCAGCAAAATTGTATTTGTCACTCTAATAGGCACATCTGGCCTCGTAATATAAAACCCGCCACATCATTTTCTGATTGATATATCAAGGCAACTTCAGCATGTGGTAGAAGAGTACGACAGGTTTTCCCATGAAAAGAGGGCCAGAAAACGACTCAACAATGAGTGCAAGGTTTTACAGAATTTCTTACAGAGACAACTAGCTCCAAGCCATGATCTTGTTGACAGCTGCACTAATGTGTATCTCCGCGGTGTTGTCTCCACTAGAAATTTGAGGGTGATCCTGAGCATCACTACGTCTCATTGGTCCGTTTGCTCCGTCTCAAAACAACGCCCAAGTGACTGTAAAGGCTGCTGTCATTGCGGGCTTTCAACAAAGCTAGCTCTTTACAGACATGAAAGCGGCAGTCCCTGGAGTAGTTAATGTGGCGGAATTGTATTTTTAAGCTAAAATTGGTAAGCTGTTTGGATGGATGGACAATTAACTTGTGATTAGCTGAACATGCCTTTGTGCAAATACTATTGGCTTAGTTTGGCCAAAAGATGCCGTTTCAGCGCATCCTATCTAGTAAGCTCTCTTAGACATAAAATTAACCACATTGAATAATTTCTTATGCCCCGAAAAGCTCCAGTGTTAGTAAACTAATTTCATCGTCCATTCTAGCATCCATCTCTCGTTTGACCAATACCCACCCTGGGTGAGCTCTTATCGATAAGACCACTAGGCGGCAACACCAGAGCGGGGCAATCCGCCATCCGCGACCAACCTCTAGCATCACCTTCACCCGCAACTTCTCCCATCCGCACCTCTCCATCTCCATCTCAGCAGCCTCACGCTCTCAAGGAAGAGGCGGGTCGTCACGATGGAGGCGGGCGCTCTCAAGTCATGGGGTAAGCGTGCCTGACGTCGGCATTCCCTCGTCTCGCCTGCTAACCTTGCCACAGAGCTCGACAACAACGTCCAGTTGGTCGATCCGAAGCGTGACGCACTCTACAACTACGATGCCGAAGCGCAGAAGAGCATTGGATCTGCCCGACCGTGGACCAAAGACCCCAACTACTTCAAGCATGTGCGCATCAGTGCCGTTGCCCTCATCAAGATGACCATGCACGCCCGCTCCGGCGGCAACCTCGAGGTCATGGGCTTGATGCAGGGCTACATTGACGAGGACACCTTTGTTGTCACCGACGCTTTCCGCTTGCCCGTCGAAGGAACCGAGACCAGAGTCAACGCCCAGGGAGAGGCAAACGAATACCTCGTCGAATACCTCGATCTGTGCCGTGCCCAGGGACGACAGGAGAATGTAGTGGGATGGTACCACAGCCACCCTGGCTACGGATGCTGGCTCAGTGGAATCGACGTTGATACTGAAGCCATGCAGCAGCAGTTTCAGGATCCATTCCTGGCTGTGGTTATCGACCCCGATCGCACCATCAACGCCGGCAAGGTCGAGATCGGCGCTTTCCGTACCTACCCAGCGAATCACAAGGCCGAAGGCTCCAGCAGCACCACCTCGGATGGTTTCCAGGCAGTGCCTCTAGCCAAGGCGGCCGAATTTGGTGCCCATGCCAACCGATACTACAGCCTCGAGGTTTCTCATTTTAAGAGCTCTCTGGACTCTCACCTCCTTGAGTTGCTCTGGCACAAGTACTGGGTCCAAACGCTTAGCCAGAGCCCTCTGCTGACCAACCGCGACTACGGTAACAAGCAAATGTTGGATCTCAGCTCCAAGATCAAGGAAGCCACCGGAAATATCACGCGAAGTAGAGCTGCGCAGGGTATGATTGGCGGCAGAATGAAGGGTACCGACAAGGCTGTGGAAAAGCTGGCCAAGGATACCAATTTGATTGCATCGAAAGAGAGATCAGGGTTGATCGCAAGCCAAGTCAAGGCGAACGTGTTCAACAATCTGGGAACCCAGCAATCGACGACGAATGAAGGTCAATGATGTGGATTTTGTTTTATGGGAATAGGGTAGCATAACGAAACGACATAGATGGCGTTAAAAGGTCAAATCGAGAAGCTTCGCGTGACTGGAGTCTCTGTACCTTTGCACATCTGCCATTTCTTGTTCCCTAAGACTATTTTATGTGATACTACACACTCATGGTGAGTACTCCTGAAAGACCACCATTGATATGGAGCAGGAAATCCAAAAGCATTGATGATTGATTCTGCCCGCTAGTCAAACGCCCACATCCCCCATAACTCCGTTGCAAAAATACATAGTATGATCCCTTATCCCCAAAACATGTATTTACAGCTTGGAATCTCTTGGCTTGGTCAAAAACCTCCGTGTCCACACTCCCCTGGTGGCAATGGATGCCTTTGAGACGGGGTGGTCCGGCATCATCAGGTCAAAGAGGTGGAACCCTCCGGGCCAAACGTGCAGCTCCACGGGGACTCCAGCTGCCCACAGCTTCTGGGCATACTCGATGCTCTCGTCGCGGAAAATCTCGGCACCCCCCACACAGATGAAAGTCGGCGGCAGGCCCGCGACATTGGTGGCTCGCGCCGGCGCCGCCAGGGGACTCAGGTCGCGGGTGCCCACGACCGAGGCGCCCAGGTACGCGGCCCAGGCCGTCTTGTTGGAGCCGAGCGACCAGCTGCCCTCGCCGACAAACTGGCGGCTCGAGGCGGTCGTCATGCGGTCGTCCAGCATGGGCCCGTCGAGCAGCTGGGCGCGGATCTTGGGGCCCTTGCGGTCCCGCGCGAGCGTCGACAGGCCGGCGGCCAAGCACCCCCCGGCGCTCTGGCCCCAGAGCACCACGTAGTCCCTGTCGATGCCGAGCTCCTCGGCGTGGTCCCAGACCCAGGTGAGCCCCGCGTACGAGTCGTCGAGCGGCACCGGGAACGCGTGCTCCGGGGACAGGCGGTACTCGACGGTGATGCAGACGGCGTCGACCTGCTTGCCCTGCTGCAGGACCTCTTTGAAGCCGAAGAAGCGGTTGCCCAGGATGGTGCCGCCGCTGTGCGTGTAGTAGATGGCTGGCTTTGCCGAGCGGGACGACGATGCGCCCTTGGGCTGGAAGATGGACAGCGTCACGGGGCCGTGGGGTCCGGGGACGGTGCGCTCCTCGTGCGTGTAGGGCTCGCCCTCAATTGTTTCCTCTAGGGAGACGATGGCAAAGCCGGATTCGCGGAGGGGCTGGATCATTTCGGGAGAGATATCCGCGGGGCCCGGGAGGGCATCGAGAAAGGCCGCGAACTCCGGCTCGTACGGGGGCTTAGGGATTCCTGAAGGCATGGTGAATGAAGGATGCGTTTGTTACTGCGAGTTTCAATTCTACTAAACAAAAAAAAGTTATAAATCAATCAACAGGACCAAGTCTAGAGTTCGGAGGGGCGCGAGGGCGGCGCTGTTATAAACCATGTCTGGCTGCAAATATAGTGTGGACTGTATCAGATATTGCCTGAATCCAGCGTCATTTCTTCCCCACATTCAGCCGTCCGTGGGGCTCTACGTTTCCGGCTTGCAGCTTGATATTGATGCTGTTACAGGCGTCAACTGCCGAAAGACCTCGGCCTGCCATCTCGCATGGCTGTCAGAACCCGGACCCGGATCGGGGTGGGTCCGTTGTTGTTTTGCTGACATGACAGCCGGGCGACTTTGGTTGACATCTGCATCTCATCCTAAGGATGATTAGCTTCTCTTAACCTGCTGTATTTTTATAGCGTATGAGAAACCAGATTTACTGCCATACTGTTGGTTTTGTCGCTTTTTTATTCTGAGGCTGAATCTCAGCATCCATCCAGATCTCAGCTATCCCGTCCCGCTCCCCACTCGGGCATGGAAAACATCTTCCGGCAGGAAAAGGCCCGAGACTTTTTGGGCCTTTGGTCAACGCAGATTCGAGCTCAGTGCTTAATTCCGCGTCTCGGCTACAGGCATTGCCGTCGGTGAGTGGGCGGTGCGGGCGGGCCATTGGGTCCCCTTGCGCCTGCCGAGCTGCACTGTCTTGTTGTTCGCCCATCTGCATCTGTTTCCACGATTGCGGCGGGGGATATCGCCTTGTTTGCGCCTAGCTGGACCCACGCAGTAGGGTTCCGGGTACCTAAATCGGTCGAGCTGAGATCGATGGCCTGCGGAGCAATCTGATGGGCAGACGGGCAGATGGGGGACCGACGCAAGGATGGACTTTTTCTGCAGCCACACAGATTGTGTCGCTTGTATGGGCCATTTTGTTCCAAGGGTCCCGTCGCTAATTTGAAACGGGTTCAGCCGCACAATGACCGGTGAGAGCGAATTGCAGGTGCAGAACCTATCATGGTATCACTGGAGCAAGCCGTCGTTAGAGTGGGATAAAAAACGTTGAGTTGTTGCCTTGTGTCGTTTTCGTTTCCCTTGCGGATATACACCGAATTTTTCTCAGTTCAAGATATTGACCTACATGTTGCGTGACTGGTAAGAACTTGAGTACTAGCTGGTTGACTGCTAATAAGTCAACTCGTGCAATAAGCTCATTGGGTGATGAACGATAGCATGCTACAGCTGGAACGCAAACATTCCGCTCAGTTTGTGATTCCATTCCGAAACTCAACATATGTAAATTAAGATAAAATAAATCAACAAAAATAATGGTAAAATAAAATACCTAGACTTGTGTCTTATAATAATTCTTTTTAGATTTTATATCCAATTTTCTAAGTACTATTATTATGGTAGAAAATCATGGACTGAGTGGAATTTTTGCGCCTGCACGATGACTTCACTGCAATCTTAGCCTCAACACGGCACATTTCATAAACACCATGCACTCCACCACCAAGTGAGCAACGTCAATTTTCGACCTGAAAGCGAGGCATGCATCAAGAAGTGACTTGCATCCTCAGCAGTGCAACCGGCAACGCCTCACGAGACGATGCGGTGCAATTCAAGCGCGACACTCGTGATGCGGCGCGCAGTGTAACCTATTCGAGTGTTGCTTGCGCCTGCACGGCTTGTGCAGCCAGGCGGAGACGAGCTGAGTGGGCAGCTGTCAGCGATTCTGCATTGTGAAGAATGGAAATATGGGCCAGAAACCCATCTCGCTTAATAAATGGCACGCAGCGAACCAATAAAGCAGGCGTTGGAAAAACATTTGGTTGAGAATTTCTGTTCAGAGGCACAGTCAGTACCTCTGCTGACGACGGGAAGATGCGCATCACCAGCTGATCTTCTGCAATGGATTGAGGCTAGCATGGGGCCGAGACAAAGGAAGCGGTGTCACCCAGGAAATAGCAATCGTCGTCTTTGCTGGCAGACCGAGCGCACGCTTCCATCGTCGGCGGCCTCTATGGCGCGCACGCTTTACACGGAGCAAATGAATATCGGAATCGTCGTGCGCCGCTTAGCCTGTTTCTCTGCTAGATTCGGCTAGGCGCACTGCGCGACCCTGGCCACTATTGGACGCCGTGGGCCGTGGTCCAGCTCGTCATGTCGCAGGCCTCGTCGGCCCTCATCAGGCCTGCGAGTGAGTGATGCAATGCCCATGCGACACCACGTACCTGGTGGTAATAGGTCTGGGGGTGCTGTCTGGCCACTGCGACGTGAGACGCTCCCGCACCCAGACCACCATCGTGGTGGTTGCATGGGCCCGGCTATGGCGAGCCTACGGGGTTGACGTCATGGATCGATCATGACTTGCCGGCAGCCAAACATTTCCTGGTGGGCGATCAGCACGGAGCGGCATTTGGCTTGGCGGGATGCTGCAAAGCAGGGCACGAGCAGGAGAGCAGAAGCCGAGCCTGGAGAGAACGCGTAATTGTTGATTAAACTGTGCCGGGGCCATGACGATTATAGCAGCTGAGTTGGGTTCAGCTGTCAAGGGCGGCACCCCGCAGCCACGAGGTGGGTTTTGTCTGTGAGTAGCTTGGCGTTGTCGTGGTTCTAGGCCAAAATGGATCCTCCTCCAAAGCGCACCAAGATGCTGCGAGGGGGCTGTGGATGAGATGCAGCTGGACGGGCACCGGCTCTTTGGAAAAAGGAATTCTGTGCAAACGGTCAGAACCATAGGAGGCTGGTCTATAGACATGCATATGCCATGGTTCATGTCCCCCCTCCAGCTGAGGGTTGATTGGGATTGACTAAGGCGACGACGCATCACAATCACAGCCATTTTTTTGTGATCCAATTGTGCATTCATTGCACCTCATCTCTGTGACAGAGTCTACAAAACTGTCTGACATGTCACTGGCGCTACCGTCCGGTTCAAGGCAGCACGACTCGCAAAACACCACCCAAGCGCTCATCCAAGCCGGCTGGGCTCGCAGATGAGATTGGATGCCTCCTCTGCCTCCCCCATTTCGAGCAATGCAGCGTCTTGGCGGTCTTAGCCGAGAGGGAGACGAGGTCGCTAACAGAGTGGCATGGACCTGCCATCAGCTATCGCGTGGAGGCGCAGAAACATCAGGGCGCGGGTCTAGACCCTGAGTGCCAAAAGCTTGTCTCACACGTTTCCCACGTTGGAGAAGAGGTTGGCGGGAGAGCAAAGTATCGAAAACGGCCCTAGCAATGCGGCCAGGGTGAAACATGACGAACTAGAGTAAAGAGGAGGTGTAGAGGGTCAAAGGATGGAGATGAAAAATGATGCCAAACAAACACATGAAAAAAAAGGTCAAAGTCGAGAACGTGTCGATGCAACAACCCTTGCCAAGCTGGCAATCCATTTTGGCTTGGTCTCCACGCACCAAGAGACAAGAGCTGTTGACCACACCCCTGTCGTCAATCAATGATGCCATGTGCGTGTGCGTGGACCGACTCTTGTACCGCGCAGGGTGGGTGTGTCAGTACAGACAGACTGACAGACAGCGCAAAAAACGACAATGCACCTGTTGATACCCGAATTATTACGGCTACATTCAGCTTTTCTGGGTCTAGGCTCTACCTGTGTCGCATCTTAGTTGGCTGGCTGGGCGGCGCCAACCGTGTTAGTTCCTGTGTCTGCGCCGGCAGTCGACAGCAGCGACCTACTTTTTTTTTGCGACACGGCTCCGATGACGTCCACGATCAGCGCCTCTCCTTGTTCTTCGCCAAAATCCAGCTTTGCCGGCCATGATGTAGCTACACCCCGAAATTAGGAAGAAGCTACCTGCTCTCGCTTCGCATCTCCATTTAATCCAGCAGTATATGTAACCCCTTCGCCTGCAATCCCGCCTTCCCTCCCTCTCACACCTGTCTCATTACTTCCTCCTCTTCTCCATCTACCTATTGCCTACTTAACTGGAAGCCCTTTATACCCCGTCCCCCTCAGGGAGCATTGTCATCTATCGCCTTGTGATACCCAGAACCAGACACGACCTCTCTCCCTCCTACTTCTTCTCAATTCCTTTGATACCCAATAATCCTGCAGCCTGCTACAGCAAGCACCTTTTCTTACCTCGATTAATATCCAATACCCACGCGTCATGTCCGCCAACGTCAACAAACCCACAAACACGGCACAGAAAGAGGCCGACATCAACCGCAAGCTCCAGCTCTACGGAATTGTGAAGGCATTCCAAAATGGAAAGGTTCCCTCTGTACGTGCTCTCTCCCTGCCTTCCTCAAGCCGTCTCGCTAACCATCGCGGCTCCTCTAGAACGATCAAATCGATGTGGCGCTCAGCAGTTTCCTCCAATCCAAAGCCCTCTCGAGCCCACCCCAGGAGCTATCCGAAGACGGAAAAGGTTTGGTTCGTGATGTTCGCGAAGTCGTCAAGCAGGCCAAAAACCTCCTCCTATCCAAGAACGAGGGCAACCTGATCCAGGATTTCATCTGGGAGACAACACAATTTGACACCAAGTCCGTCGCTGCTCCCAATGCCCCTGTTTCCAAGGATGCCGCCAAGCAGGACGGCCAGGAGGCCCTGCAGGGTCTGAGGACCCTTGGCACTCTGCTCATCACAAACGGCCAGTTCCGCAAGCTCCTCAAGGATAGCACTGTTCTCCTACGGGACATTGCCGGCGATGCTGCTACCAACGCTGCCTCCCGAGTTCGTCCCTCCGAAGACCAACTGAACCAGATCGATGCCCCTGCCGAAGATAACACCTGGCACGAGGCCCCTGATTTCTCCAAAGAGAACCTCAAGAAGCAAACCCAAGGCTTGTATTCTGGAAAGCCGAAGGCGGACGCCCAGGATGTTGCGGCGGCTGGCATTGACGCTGCTGTACCGCAGCCTAACGCAAATACCCAGATTGACCCCGATTCTGGACTTGATGTCGCGGCTACAAATGCCAAGCAGAAGCTCGACGAAAAGGTCCCAGAGGGCACCAAGAAGAACATTCTTCAAATCAATGAAGATTACCGTCGCCGTGCTCGGGAATACTTTGACAAGAAGATGCCCCAGGACCGCAAGGACCAAACCATCTTCCGCCTCAAAAAGATGATTCTTGAGTGCCAGCAGCATGAGGACTACTCACAGGCCATTCAAACAATCCTTGAACTTGCTGAGACTTACGGTAAGCATGGTCGGACTATCGGCCAGGGCGGCGCCGACTCTACCAAGCAGGCTCGTTCTGGCTTCGCCGCTGCCGAGGCAGATCTGCGTACACTGATCGAGCGCTTCGCCAATGGCACTTCGACTTCTGACCTCTGGGAGTCCATTGGTCAGATTTACAAGGACGCCGAGAAGGACCCCGAACTCAGGGAATGGTTCAAGGAAATGGACAATTACATTCGCCGCTGCCTTCTCGAACAAGGCTTCATTCTTGAGGAAGAGTCGTCCCGTCACTGGGACCAGCTCTACGAGCGAGGCCGCTACCTCCTTCGCAACAAGTACCGCAGCCACACCGACCGCGTGATTGACGAGATCAAGTTCATCGCCGATCAGTTCGACAAGGACCCCCAGAACAAGGCCTTTGCTCAGTCGCTCCAAAAGCTGTTCAAGGACCTGGGCACTGGCGTTGACGGCAAGGTTGTCTTCAAGCCCCACCTCCTCAAGGATATCGGCGAGGTCATCATCCCGGCCATGTTGGAAAACACAGCCTACATTCCTATTCCTCGCATCGAGTACAGCGACCCTCAATTCGATGCCATCATCGAGAACCTTGTCCTGGAGAGCGACAACTTTACCCCGAATGTACTCGAGGTCGCCAGCGAACACTACTTCCGCTTGGGACGAAAGAAGATTGCCAACAAGAATCACCAGACCTTTGAGATCAAGGTCGCCGGTATCCAAATGGATCTTCGTGATGTCAGCTTCCACATCAAGCGCAAGAAGGGCTTCCCCGCCATCACGGACACGGGTGTCATGGACGTTATACTGCCAGGCGACGGCTTTTCCTTCAAGCTGAAGGTATCGTCAGCTCACAAGAAGGATTCACAGAACTTCTTCAAGATCGAGAAGGTGGATGTTGATTTCAAGGGCCTCACGTTCAAGGTCAAGCAGTCCAGCCACAAGCTCCTCTTTGCTTTGGCCAAGCCCATTGCGCTCAAGGTGATGCGAAAGCCGATCCAGAAGGCCGTTGAGAAGGCCATCAAAGATCAGTGCAACGTGCTTGATGCCCAGCTCTTCAAGGTCAAGCAAGAGGTTGACCGTGCCGCTGCCGAGGCCAGTGCCAACCCCGAGGATGCTCCCAACATCTACACTCGCTACATGAACGCCTGGAAGCAGGAGTTTGCTCAAAAGGCAGTCAAGGCGCAAGAAGCTGTGGCAGACAAGAAGGCCAACATTGCCTTTGTCAAGGAGGACAGCATCTTCCCCAATATCGACCTGCCCGGCGGTATCAGCAACAAGGCCTCCGAGTACAAGGATCTTGCCGGAAAGGGCGAGAAGTGGGAGAGCCCCGTCTTCTCTATCGGCTCGGCGCCGAGGAGCACTGACATCCCAGCCGCGCCCAAGATTGAGCGAAAGGTGCACGCGGCGACCAACGGAAACACCAACGGAAACACCAACGGCACACACGCCATCAACGGAAACGGCGTCACTAACGGTCACGGCAAGAGGTTGAATGGCAACGGCGCACACTACACCAATGGTCACCAGAGGATTGGTGACATGATCGTTCCTCCTCCTGGCCAGACAGTTTAGAAGATTTGGTGAAATGATGGCTGAAGGGCGATGATGAAAAGGAATTGCGCGGGGGCTGCAGTGGTTTACGTTATACCCTTTTGAATGAGTAAGAGGTGTGTGTGTTTTTTGATACCACGATGCATAATACGGGAGGATCAAAAAGGATTGACCAGGGTCACGACGTCATGGATTGGTTTTTACAAGTTTGCTCGAGCTTCCTCTGTCAATGATGAGAAACGAAACGTTGATAGGCCTAAATTGATGTTTACTACCACCTAATATGCCTTTGTGTATATATAATGGTTTAAAGAGTATGCGTAGAGTTGGAATATTTATTGAGTAGACCTAGGATCGCCAACCGTATCTGCCGCCTTGGCTGACGTGGTGACAAAGTTAGTGCAGGGAGCAGAAAAACCTTCTTTTTTGAGTCGCAGCGCTTGGGTGGCGCCAGGTCACTTACAAGGAGGCGGTAGCTGGGTTTTCGGTTTCGGTTAATTTGCAGCCATGACGATGAATCTACGACGCCGGCCGCCAAGGCCTTCCCTTGGAAACATCTAGACCAGCACATACATTGGCACACATTGATTGCACTGACCTCGTTGACTCGCAGAAAAAGCGGCTGTGGCTTGTGCAGGGGGGCCGTGGGCGAGGGCGTGGGCGTGGCGAGTCACGGTGGCGGAGGTGAGCAGCTAGCAGGTTCGCAGTGGGGCCACATGGCCATCTCAGCTGGTGCCCTCACTTGCCAGCACCTGGCAGAACCTGCCAGGGCCGTGACAAGGACCAGGAGAAGGGCTGCAACCACTTTGTCACGACATTCCCTCTCGGGCTGGGTTGACCTCTTATTGAGGGGGCTGAGCAGATGGGACAAGGCTATTAAGACCTCGTCGACTGTGCGCATCGTCCTTCTTCTTCTTCTCTCTCTCCCAATTCCGACGCCAACTCGCACCTCTCAAAGCTCTCATGCCCCACCAGGTTGCATCATGACGCCTGCGGCTCTCAGTCGCGAGCAGACGCATGCGCTCTTCGACATTCTCACCCACCACGAGACGTACGCCGAGATCGAGGCATTCAAGCTGCCCAGCGCAGTCACCAGCTACGGGTACCCCTTTGCGAGGAAGACAGTTGTGCCGCAGCAGCTCCAGGCGGGGTGGAGGAGCTGGTCGACTAGCCCTGCCAACTCGACACCGGGGACGCCTCGAGCGAGGACGCCCGTTCCCCCGCCGCCGCCAACCTCGAAGCCCGCCGCCGCAGACGAGGAAACCCGCAACAGCGATGGCGAAAAAGACGGCGACGACGATGCCGACGCCGGCGACCAGGAGCCTTCGGCAGCGCCCGTCTCGCAGATGCTGCTCTCGGAATTCGTCCTGCTGCTCCCCGGCGTGAGGGATCTACCCCGCGAATTCTGGTCAGTGCGGATGCAGGGCATTCTGGCGAGGCTGGGCGACGCGGAGCTCTCGGAAAGCTACGACAAGGGCGCGCTGGGCACCCGCAAGGTGCTGGCCACGGGCGCGAGCGTCCTCATGGAGATGATTGGGCGTGGTGTTTTGGGTGGTTTAAGGCGGCGCCCGTGTGCAGCAGGTGTGGGCAAGGACAAGGACAAGGAGGACGTCTACGACCACACCAAGGCCGAGGACCTTGTAAGAGCATGGGACGAGGTGGTTGAGGGCCTGGTCTACGGCGACCTCGTCGACAAAATGTTTGAACATTACACAAAGACGGACGACCTGGAAGGTTACTCCCCGACCATTGCGGCGGCAGCCCAATATGCCATTATCCAGTACGTCTCCCGAAGCCAGCCACACCAACCCACGCACCTGATTAACCGTGATGCAGCCTCGCCACCTTGATCCACCACATATTTGTCCTCTCCCCCGAGGGGCAGTACCTCCTCAAGCTGATTGAAAATGTCCACAACCTCGTTCCGTACAAGATGGTCAAGCAGACGCTGCGGGTGGGCAACGCCGCCACCATGATGAGCGCAATGATGCGCCTGCTCCTTGCCAAGCTGAGCGTCACCAGTCTCACAAACTGGGTCGGGCTGACAGCCAACGCCGATGACGGCATGAATCTGCTGCAGAGGATCATCTCGCTGGTGCTCTCGTGGGATGCGGGCGAGTTCCGCAAGAGCGCTGACAAGATTGAAAGGGCAAAAGATCGCCCCAGTGACGAAATGCTGCAGGCCATCCGGGAGCACATCGCCCAGGGCCGGTCCGAGCACGAGACGGTGCGGGCGGCCAGCATGGAGCACAGCCAGTCCATCATCACGGCCATACTCAACGCCTCCAACCCAGAACTCAGCGCCGGCCTGACGGAGCAGAAGCACGCCCAGTGCCTCGAGTACTACTCGGCGCTCCTCTCGGTGCGGGACCGCGAGGGCATCACGTCCACGCTGTGCCGGCAGCCGCCCGACCTCTTCACCGCGGCGGTCAAGGACCTGTTTACAGCTTACGAGCCCATCATCAGGTCTATCCACTCCCAAGTGGATCTTCGCGAGCACGTCGAAGCGGGCCAGGCCTTTGTCGACGACTTTATCAAGACCAGCAAGCCGAAAAAGGGTGACTCAGGCACCTCGACACCGCTCGGCGGGATGCGGTCGAGGCTGAATGGAGATTCGAATAAAACATGGAAGATGCCCAGCGTCGACGACTATGTCGAGCTGCTGAGGAGAAACCGCTTCCTCTTGTACAGATGGATTCACGCCCTGGCAAGGTCGTGCCCAGAGGTTTGGGAGGAAATGCGAAAATGGTTCAATGAGGCCATGCTCAAGTTTCACCAGGAGAAGCGTTCGCAGGAGGCTTCAGATAAAGAAACAGCTTCCAATGAGAAAACAACTTCAACCGAGGGCGCAGATGATGCAAATGGGGGTGTGGAGCTCAACAATAGCACAAACGACGATACTATCGAAGCAAGTCTAATGGACGATCGTCTCAACACACTGTTCCAGTCCCTCCCGGGGACGTCTCAACAGCCAGTTCTTGCTGCCCTCGATGCCCACTCATCCTACCTCTCCACTCTTTCTACTCTATCCATGTCCCGCCTCCAGCGCATCATCGACTCGTCCAATTCCGACTCGACCAGCATGGCCGGCCCGGGCATTTACCTCTCAAGGTGGCAAGGCCTTGTAGAATCTACACCCATCACGCCCAACCTCCCGCACGACGCGGTTCGGACGGGCAAAGATGTGAAGCACTCAATGACGATAGGCAAGACGAGTGTCGCCGGTGCCGAAAAGGCGAGGGAGGCGGCGCTCAAGATGGCTGAAGAGGGCCCCGAGGCTCCAGACGTCGATGTTGTAACCAAGGAATTGGCCGAGGGCTTTCGGAAGCTGCTGCAGGAGATCAGAGCTCAGGAAGCAACGGCTGCTGCGTAAACAGACGCATATCACAAAGTAACAATGTTCAAATTATAGAGCATGTCTTTTTTTTTTTTTTTTTTTTTTTAGAAACCTGCAACAAAGCGACGGCATGAAGCAGTTATACGGGGTTTTCTTTTTTGGCAATTAAAGCTTGAAGCTACCCATAGACTCGAACAATTAACATATTGCTGAACACATGGTGTCCCTTGAACATGACTTTTTGGTCCTTGCCCCGAAATAATGATGGCTGTTCCCCCGTCCCCCAAAAAAGAATACTTGATATCATCCACCTTGCCTTGGTAATAATGAAGTTGGTAATAATACCCCTTTTTTTCTCCTTTTTTTGTTTTTTCTGGCCATTCAATGCCTCTCTTAATCGACCTCGAGGCTCTTTGTTTCTTCTTCTCCTGCCTCTTATAACCAACTCATCACTGCGCAGATGGCTGGCGAGACGGAATCTCGACACTAAAGATGGATCTCAACCTCGGTCGTCGACGATTGAGCGGCGGCGGCGGCGGGCCTGCAGAGTACAGCCTCGGCTCACGCTCCCGCACGGCAGCCCGCGCGCAGGGCGATGGGCTCTCCCGGCGATTGGGGAACTCAAAGTCGGCGTCGGGGCTGGCCGTCTCCTCGCGCAGCCGACTTGCCCACCTTCTTCTGCTGCTGCCGCTGCTGTTGCTGCTATTGTCACCGCTGCCGCTAGCTGCGGCCGCTCGCATCCAGGCCGGCGGCTCCGTCTTAGGAGTCGCGGGGAGGGGCTTGCTGATGCTCGAGGCGGCGAGGTCGGCCTCGGAGCCGAGCCAGCGCACGCGGCCGCCGCTCATCTTCTTGGCGAACTGGATGATGGCCGCCGTCGCGCCCGCGGGCGACGACTCGAGCTGGCCCACCCGGTAGGCTAGGCCGTCGAGGAAGTCGTCTGCGGGGTGGCTCTGCGCGTCCGGCTGGTCCGTCTGCGGCGACGGCGACGGTGGTGCTGCTGGTGGCGGCGCGGGCGTAGGGGAGATGGTGATGGCCGGGTTGGACACGAGATCAACCGTCTCTATAAACTGCACGTTGTTGTCGGCGTCGATTTCGCCTTGCTCCCCCCCGTCTTCCAGGTCAATCACCTCGTAGAGGCCATCGCCGAGGTCCATGTCCTGGTCGTCGACGGCCTCGATGATTTCGCGGCGCCTGCTGGACGGCCCCCCAGGCGCGGCGGGCTGCAGGTTGCTCTTGGGGTACTGCTTGAGCTGCACGCGGTGCCTCCAGACGAGGCGGATGGGGACGCCCGTGGCGTCGGAGAGCTTGCGCACGAAGCACCCGCAGCGCGCGCAGTTCCTGCGGGAGAAGTAGACCTCGAGCGCGGGGCGGGACCCGTCGTCCCACGCGGCCCGGCGGAGGCGCCGCAGGTGGTGCAGCCCGACGCCGTCGAGGTCGGCCGCGATGCCAAAGTAGCTCAGCAGCACAAACACGCCGTGCACCGCCAGCTTGACCTCGACGTGGCACCCCTGGAAGATGCCCTGCGTGTCCTCCCGGGGACCGAGAAAGTTATCAAACGGGCCCCTGAGCGACACGCCGATGAGCTTCGAGACGGCCACCACCCGCCGCGTCCAGAGCTTGTTGGCCAGCACCCCCGGCCGGGCGTCGAGTAAATCGCCGAAGCGCCCGCGTCCGTGGCCGCTCTCGGCTGCGGCGAGGACAATGCGCTCGCCGTCGGGCGTGGCAAGGGCGAGAAACCCAGCCGTCTTCCGGTCCAGCTGCTTTGCAATGGCGCCCGGGGACATGACGGTGGCTGCGCGACGGTGCGAGAACTGGAACTCGAGGTTGGGCCCAATGACTTGGATCTTGAGAGTTGTTGTTTCGGGGTCAATGATGTGGTGAAAGTAGAAGGGGGGCTGTCGCATCTTGTTGTTGCTGTTGTTGGGGGTGATGAATACGGGGATGGCGTTGCCCTCGTCGCTTGGGTCCGACATTGTGGTCTAAAGATGTTGTTGGATAATAATGGCTCTCTCTTCAAAGCATCGGTACACACTTTCTCTCTCTGATGATGGTACTAGGCAAGAATTAGCATGCCGACAGGCCGCTCCAGGAACCAGCCACTCACCTTGCGCTCTCACAAAGGGAAGGGCTTGTGATGACAGACAACTCTCTTGCACTTGAATTCTACTCTTCCGCTGCGCTCCCTAGCTTGTGTCAGCAGGGTATCTGGATTGAGAGGCGTTGCGGAAAGAAGCTATGTTCCTTAGGGTGCAGAGCCTTATGTTGAGAGGCACTTACCCGCTCAACTCTGCGCGCCGAGCCAGCTCGAGCCTTGACTCACGCTCAAAGCTGGGGCCGCCCGCCGTGGTGTTGAGAAGAAAAGGTTACATGACAGGATAATGATGACACATGTTATGAAACAGTAAACAATGGGGGTAATAAATGAATGGAAAGGAGAAATGGTCCAAGGACGAGAAACAGTATTGGGCTTCAAGTTGCGGTGGATGTGTTGTGGAAGAAGAATGAAAAGAACGAACAGGCGGGAAAAGAAAACTGGTCAAGCTTCAATTGGAAAGAAATGGAATATAGAAACAATTGGCACTGGCAACTCAACTCAAGCCCGATGTTGCAAGGCGAGACGATGCTCTCATGCAGGCACTTACACTGGCCGAGTTCCCGCACACCAAGCCACACGATGCAGCAATCAAAGAACGGCTCAGCTCCACTCGCATAGCACCGGGCAATTCAACGCAACAGCTTCACAGCAAGGCATTTTCACCAAAATACAGCTTTAGCCCCTCTTTTTAACGCACACAGACAAACACAGTTATCAAGGGCACGCAAAAGTGAGTCGTCAACAGTGGACGGGTCCAAATTAAGCAACCGAATGACCCAAGTTGTCGGGGGAATCTCATTCATACATGACAAAATCTATGACCCGTACGCCCCAAATTCCAGGTTTTTAGCCCCTGCCGTACAAAGCGTTGTTTTGTTTTTTTTACTCGTCATCCTCATCCTCCTCCTCAGCCTCGGCGGTGGTCTGGGCGATACGGTCCAAATCACGCTGGCCGGACTGGGTGATGCGGCGTCCGCCCTTCTCCTCGTCCTGCTCGAGGACACCAATCTTCTCGAGGGCCTGCATGACCTTGCGGTCCACGGAGCCGGAGGCGTCGACGTGGTGGCTGGGGGCGTTGCCGCGGTTCTTGGCAGTACCGTGGACGCGGCGGAGGCGGCCGACACCGACGGTCTTGCGGAGGTAGACGTGGCGGGCAATGGAGGCGGCGCGCACGTAGAACCAGTCAATGTCCTGGGGAGGGAGCTCCTTGGCAGGACCGGTCTTGACGGTGTCAACCCAACCTGGCGAATGACTGTCAGCAAAACGAAAAGCAATTGCAAGCCTTGGCCCTGTTACAAGCCACGGCATCAATTGGACTCGAAACTTACCGGGGATGGGCAGCTTGCCCTGACGCTTCAAGAACGCAGCATAGGCAGTGATGAACTTTTGCGCCTGGCAACACGAGACCCATTAGCATGATTCCGTCATCAGAAGTCTTTCGACTCCCTCGCGCCTGCTCCTCAATCCCGTTTTATCTACACTGGCTTTCTCATCCCGCGCAGAAAAAATTATGTGTAAACAATTCTTTTCCCGGCAGCCGAAGCGCTTCGACAGCGCGTCAATCAGTCTTGTAGCTTTCTCAACGCGCCGCGAGCGAACAGGTGCCTTTGTTTCATTGCGGGCCCAGTGGTGAGATAATCGGAAATTGTGTTGCCAGTCGTCGAGAGGTTCGAGAAGTCGGGGGGGAGGCTTTTGTTTAATCTTGTGCCATCGGTTTCAGGGAATACCTACATCGACGTCGCGAACGGTGACTCCGCCAGCCATTTTTGCGGTATTGTAGGGAGGGTTGGAGGGTGGTGCGTTGGGTGATGGATTGTCGAAGCGTGGCGGTTGCAAGCTCAATTTCCTGTGCGATGAGGCCCTCGCATCTGCCAACTTTTCTTCGGGGTAGGGCTTATGACCCTAGCGGGGCAGAGATGACTAAGAGCAGTGCTTATTATACAGTGTGTAATAATATATACTGTTTTGGCACTGTGTTATGAAAAGTGGGGTTTGTCCAAATTAGGTAGACCAAGATGGACGAGGACGGATTGAACGTTAAACATATTGAACGTCACGTTGAACTCTGAGCATTCTCACCACGCGGAACGGTGGCACTAAATGCGCCTCATCGACGTCACAGTGCCACCATCTAGGTACACGCTAGTTATTTCTTCCAAAGTCTTTGATGTCGCTCGATACTGCAACCATGTGCCGTACTTACTTGTCATGTACTCATCAACAGCCTGATGCCTCGCAACCCAAAAAAGCCAGTACAGTACAGTATCACCAGGAAACGGGCAGTTTCCCGGCGTATTTTTTGGATGGAAAGTCCAAAATGGGCTCATTGACATATATTCAGAGCCCTCATACTCAAGTATTATCAAAAGGGGACCAATGCAAACAGACGTGGTATCATTGCTAATAAAGCAGTCTATGAGCATTACACGAAAGGAACGTTTTTTATATCCATTTAATCCAGTTTCCCTGCAAAAAACATGATTTCATATCAACAATTAAAATGCTTCCTCCACCAATTTTTTCTTAAGCCCACTTTGCCAGGATAGCCATCACCGCCACACCAAAGGCCACGCAGGCAAAAGCCAAGAGGAGAATCTTGAGGGGAGCCTTGCGCATGTAAGGGTTGAACATGAACTCGTGGGCGAGAAGCTCGACCAGACCAGTGTACAGAAGGATACCGGCGCTGATAGCGTCAAAAATACCGTTGACAAGCTTCTGGGTGTTGGCATTGTTGGGCTTGGCGCCAATACCGGCAGCGATACCGACGGGAGTAGACAGAGCAAAGATGATGGCAAGCACATAGGGCACCCACTGTCTGTCGCTAGGCCAGGGTGCAACGGCCAATCTGGAACCCAGGCCCAGACCCTCGAACAGCTGGTGGAAGACGAGGACAATGAGGAGAACCACAACGTCGCTGGTGGTACCAAGGGTCAGGCCAATAAAAATGCTGTGGAAAACGACACCAAATTCAAGGATAAAGATGGAGAGGAGCTGGCCGCCAAGACCGCTGGAGTCGCCCTCCTTGTGCTCTCGCTGGTGAGCCAAGTGGGACTCTCCGCCAGGGGCGAGACCGTCGCCATTCTCAACGTCAGAAGAGCCCGAGACCTTCTTAGCCGCGACCAGGTCCATAGCCGGGTCGAGGTCAAACTCCTTGCTGTGTTCGTGGCTGTGCCCCTCATCATCCCCAGCCAATCTACTGGCCAGCATCTCCACAAAGAACATGACAAGGACAGTCATGAGGGCAATGCACTCAGCCCAGTCGTATCCTTGGAGTCGATCCTCCAGACACTCGTCGCCCAGGTTCTCGATGGCAGGCACCAACAGATGCATAAAGGCCGTTGCAATAATAACACCGGTACCGATGAACTTGCAAATGAAAAAGGTCAACTTGGGGATGGGAATCTTATTCTGGCGAGCCAGGAAGATGGGCGAGACAGCGCCGAGGAAGGAAGACGCCATGATGATGAAGATGGCACCAATTCGGAGGCCGCGGTTTCCGACGTCGACGGCATCGCCGCTGCAGTCCGCTGCGTCAGCCATGTTGTTGTTGATTTGTTGTTGATTTGTTGTTGATTATGTTGTCGAAGTGGTCAAAAGGAATGCCTCGTAGTGACTGGAGACGTCGCAAACGAGGATGAGCACCAGGATATGGACACACGCCAAGACGCTGAAGCGAGCGAAATTCCTCAAAGCGGAAGTTTGGAGCCCAAGGAGATCGGACGCCAAGAAGACCAAGAAGGAAGGAAAGTCAAAGACGCTCGGTTAAGCCTGTGCTACACGAGTAGTTCGTCTTGGCCCTGCAGCGAAGCGGCGACCAACTTATATACCGACTGATGAAGCGGGAGAAGAATGCAAGGTGGTTATTCCCGAGAGATGAGGATCGGGTGGTTCGTCACAGACACCTTGATGGCAGCAGGACAGGGGAGAGCAACAGTCTTATTATTAAGATTGTGGATTAGAGTGCGCGGCACGAGCTGAGGGTGGCAGCAAGCGTGAGTTTAAGGTTAGCAGCTTCGGGGCCCAGAGGATGCTGGATAGCCTGAGCGGAAGCAATTTGCCGAGTGATGCGACGAGCTGAGGACGTGTTGGCGGCGGGAGAGGACGTGAATGGCCTATCGATGGAGACTAAAAACGATCCTTGGCTTGGGGGGTGTGAGAGGCGGGCGTAAGGCGTAGGGCGTGCGCGAGGGAGTGCCTAGTTCGACGGCGCCAGGCCGAGAGTGCAAAGACGTAACGGAGCGGGTACGCGACGAGGAGAAATGGGGAGACGAGAGGATGTCGTGGGGGTGTGAGGAATGCTGGGCGGTGACGGTGAGAGCAGCGCAAAGTAATTAATATTACTGTCGGGTCAGCATGGACAAACGAGGGAGCAGGTAGGAGCAAAAGCGAGCGAGCACAAGAGCAAGAGCAGGAGTAATAGCAAGAGCAGGTGGACCAGACTGGATGTCTCTAAAATCGGTGGCGCATGGGGTCTCCCCTGCCCCGGCCGGTCGCATGAACCTTGGGCCGCGAGTCTATCGTGCAAGGGGATGGCGACTGGGTATCATTTGACCGTCTTGGACGCCATTCCGAGGGGACGGAACACCACGTTTTTTTTCTCACTGACAGACGGGTGTCTCATTTTTCGCACCACTACTAGTCTCGCCGTTGGGCCCCTCCATCAAAGACGAGCTAAAACAAAAAAGCTGAGCAGGAAAACAGCAGAGACAAAAGAAACGAGAGGACGCCGTCACAAGAAGCAGGAAAACTCTGCTGGGACCATTCGAGAGAGGGATAAAACGAGCAAGGGCTCGGCGTCGATTGGCCCAGGTGCTGGTGGGTCAGATTAAGGTGAGGACCTTGATGGCCACGGCCGTGACAGGGTATATCCCCGCCGCGATTAGCACAACGTATCCTTCGCAGACGAAGAGCCACCACCAAGAGAGAGAGAGCTGGTTTTTTTTTTAACGCGCAATTGTGGCTTGAAGGAAAAAGAAAAAAAGCCATCTAGTATGTTTTTTTTTAACCAACACCTGACTTTTTAGCGTTCAACGCTTGACAAGTGAACCTTCTTTTGTTTTTTCTCATGGGTGCCCCTCCTGTTTGGGAATCACTGTCTTGTTTTACACTGCTTGACTCACCCACAAGGAACCTTTTGATGACTGAACTGAGGTACTTTTTTCTTCTTTCTTATTCCTGCATTTCAAATACCTCCGCTTCCCCGTCATCATTCCCCCGTCTTACCCCGTTGCGAAAGTGGGCTTGGACTCCCAAAAGCTGTCGTCTGCATCTTCTTGGTTGTAAAAACAGCTGAGGTCCTCCGCAGCACAGAGAGAGAGAGTGTGGCGTCACATAGTCTCCGCTGGCCCCGTCCCCCCCACCGCCGCCCCGGGGCGTCCCCGAGCGAGGAGCCTCTCAGCGCCTACCCTTTTGACCTGAATGGCGACATCTGCACCCCCTGATTGGTCGCCCGGGGCCCCTGTCAAAATCCCACCCACCACCCTACCCACCAGCCACAAGCGCGTGGGAGGCATTGTGAGCCTCGAGGCCATCAAGGTCCTCACGGCCCATCACGCTGCATCGTCATCCGTCAACCCTCCCACGCACTCGCCAGCGCAAGCACCAAAAAAAAGCCACAACCCGGATCTCGCGGCAGCCCCCTCCCACGCTTGCTCTCTTGGCGTCGGCTGTCTCGAGTTTCAGACTCGAGTCAGCATTCGTGATTCCCATGATGCTTGGTCCCTCGGTGTAAGTGACACACACACATATCAACACCACCATTGGACCCAACAAGGTCCTCGTTGACGACGACGGCATCGGCCCACAACCACTGCCAAGCCAGTTCGGATGAAAGAGCCGCATCACTTGGCAAGCTAGACTCCATCAGAGCATCGTCATCGGGCGAGCTCGTCCAGAATAATTCATATCCATGTTCTTTTTCCTTCAAGGGGGAGTCGTAGATTCTCATGTCTAACCCTCTCTCTCAGCCAACCAACGAATCCATGCCTGCCCGTACCTGTATATTCCCACCCACGCCAGCGCCTTTATATCGTAAACTTTTTACACATGATGCCTGAACCCACTCCCCGTTCCCATAATCAGACCGAGAATCAAAAAAACACATGTTGAAATGCCCCTTCCGGCGAAGGTAGTCGGCTCCGAACAACAACAAAACGTCCCCGCATATGGATGCCCAGAAAAAAAACGCTATTCAACGAATCACATGCTTGGCTCCCTGTCGGGCACATTGCTCTGGCCGCGGTGGATCGTCCCGCACTCCATGGCAGCGCCCTCTCCCCGGGCGCCAGCTGGCGCTTTCTCATGCGCCTTGCCTGCCTGCCATTCCATGTGCTTTCCTTTGTCGACCCCCAGTCCCAGCAGCCAGTTTTTTTCGTAATTTAGGGGCCGCAACCCGAATATGTAGACAAAGCCGGGCACGGCGTCGTCACTCCCTGGAGTCTAGAGTCCCACCCCCTCCCTCCCTGGTGCAAAGAGAGGGGAAGGAGGGTGGGGGGTTATTTCGAATCACGACGAGAACTGAATCTCCAATCCTAGAGTTCGGAACGGCTTGTCCAGTTTTCTCAAGTCAATCCCGCTTCCCAGACTAAACAGGAGTGATTTCACACGACCCTCCCAGAGAACACCGATTCGGAGGTTCTGGTCCAGTCGTGTCTTGAGAACACCGGCGTACTTTTCCTCGCCAGGCTTCTCTTCCTCGACCGGCTGCGGTGGAGGAGGAGGAGCAGCAGCAGCAGCAGCAGCCTTGGCGAGTGACTTGGTGGGTTTTACAGCTGGCTTGGGGATGTTTTTTGGTTCAGGAGGATCAAGCCGCCACTCTAATTTCGCTTGGAAACTGCGCTCTTTTGGTCGCGGTTTCTGGTCATCCTTTGACGGTGTTTTTGGTGTCTTTGGTGTCTTTGGTGTCTTTGGCTCTTCTTTCTGAGCGGCTGCTGCTGCCTTTGCCGAACCTTCCTTGAGGCTGCCCTGTTCGTTGAGAACGGGTCTCGCAAATGGTTTGCGCCACAGCTCCATGCCGATCGCCCATGCACTCTCGTAGCTAAAGACGTTAAACTCCATGCGCGTGCCCAGGGTGCAGTGCTTCCCGGCGACGACAGCATAGCTCGCGCTAATGTTGCCCATCAAGGGGTTGAGGGTGAAGGTTGCGGAGAGCGGCGTGCCCTTGTGCGAGGGCAGCGTGGCGAACCTGGTGCCCAGGCTGATGCCGCCCGACTTGTTGAGCGTGCCGTAGTATATCTCGCCGCCGGTGCTGAAGCGCCCGTAGATCCTCTCCCTGTCGCCGTTGCCGTGGTCGGCAGGCCTGAGCGACCCGGGCTCGCCGTTGTCAGCGTCGCCGCCAAAGTTGTACACGCCCCGGAACCCCAGCAGCCCGCCGTCGGACGACGCCAGCCCCTCGAGGGCGTACTTGCCCACGTCGTACTGCGCCACCCCCAGCACGGTGCCCCCGTTGCGCAGGTGCTTCGCCGACACGGCGCTGAGCTGGATCTGGAGCGCCGGCGACAGCCGCTTGACCACGAGCGCCTCGAGCAGCGACTGCGGCAGGTACAGCCGCCCGTACAGGAGGGACGACTCGGGCTTGTCCAGCGGCGCCGGGGCCGACGTCTCGGTGCGGCGCGGGAGCTCAGCGAGCGGTCGGTACGAGCGCAGGAGGTCCGGCAGCGAAACCGTCTCCGACTGCGGCGTTAGGAGCAGCCGGAGCGGCACCGAGGAGAAGAGGTACGACACGGAGCCGTCGACGATGCCCACCGATCCCATCTGGTACGAAGTCGCAAAGTTGGGGCTCGCGAGCGCCGAGAGGGTGAACCGGAGACCCCTCGGGGTCTGGAAGTTGAGGAGAGCTAGACGTCATCGGCCGTTAGCGAAGCGCCGGGTTTTCGCGTGAGCTGTCATGAGGTATCCTCACCATCCGTCGTCGAGTTTAGCGCCGCATAGGAATTGTCGCGGTTCCAGCCTGTGGCATCGTAGAAGGCCGTGTGAACATAGTCCATGAACTCGCGCATCTTCAGCGATCAATGCGCATGCCTTCCCGGGCGCGACGGATCGCTGCTGTGGCACGAGGTTGGGCTGACGTCAAGTCCAGCGCTTCCGGTTTTTTTTTTTGGCCCAAGCCGAACGAAGGGAACGCGACAAAAATGCGACGGGGCTTTGCTCGGGAATGTCACCTTCACTGCAAGGGTAAGCTCCGGAGCCGTGGTTCATCTAAGCTTTCCCCGGCGGCACATTATCGGAAAATTGCCCCGACCGCCAGACGCGACGATGGCGGGGTAGGTACCCTACACTCCACAATTATCGCGAGTATGTTCGAGTTTGAGGTTGTGATACATCATCCGGATTTGGACATGTAAACTCGCCCACTGTTGCGCATTTTCTTATCTAATCTATGGGATAGCTGGGGAAACCTTTCAATTTAAAATGTCATTAAATGAAATAAAGAGAATATAAGCGCCTTACATGCATAATGCTTTGCGTCATCTCTGCTATCTTTACTGCTACAAGATTCACTGTATTGAAGTTGCTACTTCTACCGGTGGGTCTGTAGGGTAGCTAGCAGGGTGCTGGCTAGATAAGTAAGTAGGGACAAACTTTGTGCTGAGTCACGGGACCAGAGCATCAGGTAATTAATTGATGTATGTTGTTTCCCATCAAATCGAGCCAGAATTGTTTTTCTCTACCCACATCTAAAACACCCTATCGCCGACAAAAAAGTCACCCCCAACAATCCGTGATACAAGATCATGCAGTTTTCAAGTCGCGGTGACGAGCTTATGCGGCATCTCCTAGCGGAAAATGTTCTTCTCATTGAGTGGGGGAACAGTCTTCTCACCCGTTTGGGCTATCCACTAGTAGTTCATGGTGTAGACCTACCAAATTACCAGTTTGTTATCTTCTAACAATTTATAGGACCTATTGTTTCTAGTCCCAGATGACCAGCTCCCTCTCGCCCGCAAAATTGCAATCGACTTGCGCTTTTGCCTGGCTGATGAGACTTTGCCCCCTCTCTGTACTGCAGAATACTCTCAACTAGCCGCTCGATTCTTTTTGGATGATCTGCCCCAAAATTCTCCGCAGAAAATACACAAATTAGACAGGCTCGGGTTCCTACCTCTGTCGTGGGCAGGGGTGGACCGCAATGACCTTGTACCAATCACCGATCTCTCGGTACCCTATACGATCTGGACATTACCCCTTCCGATAGCGTGCGCTGCATTTGTTCGTATTGCCACTCGCGAGAGCCTTCAGAGCCAGCTTCGATCACGCATTATCGGAGAGCTAGTATGTGTGATTGGGTATCATTTCTTTAACACCAACTATGAAGGCGATATCATGGAGCTAATCTCAGATGACCAACCGCTATCAGAAAAGGAGGCTATGGAGTTAAAGAAGGCTGCGGAGGATATTCGTGGTTGGAATTTAAAAGAAGGCGACGAGTGGATCAAGGATAAATTGATAGATGCTGTCACTGGCAAGATCGATTACGATGACTTGCCATACGACCAGGCCAGCTAGACTCATATTGGCCTGTTCAAAATATTGGCGCTCTCCATCACCAATTGCGATTTATCGCATGGTTTAATAATGGCTTCTGGCTAAATAAAAAATATAAATTTAGAATCAGATACCAAGAAGCTTTGCAACCAAACTTCGGGCCAACATTCGGTAGTAAACGTCATTGTTGCTAAGGCCCTGAACCATGGTTTATTTCATTGAGATTTCGAGATGTATTATTTAGGTTGGCTATTCTTTTTGTCAGGGTGAAAAGATTGCCTTGATTCAAGCTCCAATTACGAGTGGAACAACTCAACACCTGCGCTTTGGTACTCTGATGAAAACTTGAACAAAGGAAAACCTGATCCATGAACAATAAAAAAGATGGCTTGCCAACCAAACATGGTCAAACCTATTCCTGAACACGATTTGCAAGCCACTATTGTGGCGTAGTTTATAGAGGTCATGAAGAAAGATAAGATTCAGATTTAGGAGGTAGCTTCTAGAAATCTTTTCACGCGTGTAGCAAACAAGTATAGCAAACAAACGCAGAAAACAAACTGATTCTTTCTTGTTTGAACAAATGGTCCTCCCCAAAATCCATTCTTTTGCACTGAACACACCATCTTTCGCATCACGAACAGCCTCATCAATCATTTGCTGGTCATGAGTTTTGACGCCCAGAAGACGGCTGCTCAGGCCTTGACTACCATTCTGCAGAATGCAAACGTCGGCCATGCTTTCATCGGTGGTTTTGCCGTGAATGCGCTCGGCCATGACCGAACTACTCTAGATCTCGATATCGAGATCGATGTCGCCAACGTTGGCGAGATCCGAGGGCGCATCCTTCAACTTTTGGTCGACGGTGATGCCAGATTTTCTCTGTAGAACCTCAAGATGTACTTCACGCCAACCGAATCTCCTGGAATCAAAATTCCCATCGAGACACTTCCCATTGGATCACTGGGTCTTCCCCAACGACTGAACACTGTCCAAGCTGGTATGCACCCCTCTTACTCTTGGACAAATTTGAATGCTAACTGTGAAATGCCTAAAGCCCAAGTTCCAGTTCTGGCCCCTGGCGTGCTCATTTTGACCAAGATCAAGCGATGCGCCAATCTAATCGACAGCACTCGACCCCTGTCTCGCGTTAAATTTCGTTCCGACCTCTCTGATATTGAGTACTTGATGGCATGGCTGAAGAACCACAACCAGAAGGTTGACTTCGCTGGGTACTTTTCGGCTTCTGAAGAGCGCCTGTACTCTACAACCAAAGCTTTGGTCAAATATTGGAAGGATCATGGTCGGAATGATGTGGTGGAATTGATGGGCTCGTTGTTGCATCCAAATGACTACGAAAAAGTCATGGGTTAAGCTCACTTAAAAGCCCCAAAACGATAGGTTGATGGTAGTCCTAATTAGGTGGCGTTTTCAAGTCCAGTTTAACAACCTGCCAGAATAAAAGACAAGAGTTCTACAAAGACACCCCAGAAAAGAAACCAATAATTGTTTATAAACCAAGCTATACACTTGGCGGCTTGATAGTTTCCTTCTGACTCGAAACGTGTGGCATACACTACGCAATATGGAGTCCTTGCACACAACAAACCTTGTTGGTAGCACCAGGGGCCGTTTTGCGTAGTGGGTGCTGCCCCTCCCCCTGCGTGGGCTGATCTTATCGCCAGATCGATCTTGAGCACATCCAAGGCAGCCAGCATTAAGCGAGGTGCTTACGTGCATTTTTGCTGGAACGCGAGAACCGGGAGTCTGCAGTGACGGGCCACGGGAAACTGCGTGGCTTGGGCCGGAATGCGACGGACGAGTTTGGGCAGCAGCCTGGTTTGGGAGGGAGGGCATCTCTGCTGATCGCCATGGCCAAAACCTACACTGTCGAGGATTAAACCGTCACTAGGCGGCCTTATTTTAGGAAAAGATTGTCGACTGTCCATATGATGATGTATTTGGGCTTGGCGGCCTTGACGAGCAGCGCTCGGTTGTACGGATGAGCTCCCCCTCCACAAGCGCAAGCAGGTTGCAACACCATGGCCCGCCCGTCCAAGACAAGCCTCCCAAAGTGCCGGGTCTCTATAAACTCGGACACGTCTAATAAGCGGGGGAGAGGGGGGGGGGGCAGTTTTGGGACCGCTCGAGGGTCAACGGGAGGAATGCGGGAAGAAGACCGGGGAGCCGGCTTTCGAGCACGACAGGACAGGGCAGCAGAGAGGGAATCCGGGGAAGCGCATTAGCCTTTGGAGATATTGGCAGGGAGGCCCTGTCTGGACGGATCCGAAGTTGGTTGATTCACCAATCTCATGGCTTGGACCAGATGATCCGACTTGAATGAGATGGGCGCAGGTGTCGCTGGTGCATCATTGCGGCTCCTGTATCACTTCCGTTCGTCCGTATCCCCCGCGTTTGAACTTGGGCTAACGACGCTGTGAGGCCGCGTCTTCAGTGCGCCGTGATGTGACTGCTTTTTTTTGCCCAAAATAACGCCCCCTAGCAACGATTCCATGTGGACCTGGAGCCGGCTGGCCTAGGACAGGGTTTTTGTGCCTGTAGATCTGGGGGGGGGGGGGGGGTTGGATTGGCTGCGGCAAGGGGAATCCCTGGCTCAAGAGGCTTTCACCGACAAGGCACACGGCACACGGAGTAGATGGAAAGAGAGAGACAGAGCTTGGACGAATAAAATTTTTTATGGGATTAGAATTTTTTCTTTAAAGGGTATCTGTACATAACCTATGTACATGGTCATATCATTAACCTTGATGCCGGCGATTGCTTCCAGCTGTATTATGTATGTATATGCAAATGCTCATGATCCAATAAAGTGACTTAAGCGCGTTGGATGTTATATGGCTCCTGGTTCTTAGTCGAGCTGGCCTCGCTCACTGCCCTCTCGTGGTGCTCCGGAACGTCATCTTCGTCAGTTGGTCCAATTCTCGTAATCTCGGTCACGACCGTCTTCTTGATGCCTTCGAGGTTTTCGCGTTCCTTCAGCTCCATCTCGTCCTCCTCTCCTAGTTCAATGTGGGTTCTGGTAAGGGTGGCGCCGAAGCGGGTGTGCTGAGTGCGGGCCGCAGTTGGGTGTGAGCGGCCTCGCGAGCTGTAGTCGTTGGATCCATCGGCGTTGCTGGCCTTGACCACCTTGCTGATCAGGTCGGCCATGTTCATTTCAATGTGGAGCTTGAGAAGATAGACCAGGGGATGGAACTGGACATAGCTGCAAACAGGGGTGAGCTGGGGTTCATGCGATAGTTATTGCTTTTGCGAGGAAAACCTACACGAAACTGTTGGGCAAGGACATCATGCAAATGAGAAGAATCTGGGCGCAAGTTAGCAAGGGCATTGTTGCGGTTATGAGACGGGTTGGCAAACTCACATCCAGAGCAATGGAAATGGCAACGAGGAACAAGTTCATCTGATACAAGCGGTTGTACTTGTGCAGACCGTTGGAGATGAGACGCTGCTTGACGACGTAGATGAAGTAAAAGTTGAGGGCGGCATCCATGATGGCGAAGATGACCTTTTCGCAACGATCCCAGATGTTGTTGATGTAAACATATCTCTCACTAATCTGAAGACGAGCAGGGACCCAAATGCAGAATACGCTGACGTTGACGGCCAAGAGGATCAAGAAGCATGCCCATTTTAATTTTGTTGCGTTGCCTCGGACCATCATCAAAAGGCCCACTCGATTAATGATGATTTGAATGAGGCATTGCACCTGCATGGACCAGAAGACGACTGCAAGTAAATATGTTAGTATATTGTTGACAACGGCGGCTGCATGGCACAGCAAAGGAGAGGCATTGGCATCGTACTGATGAAGAAGTAGAACTGAAAGCTGGGTTTGATGACTTCGCGGAGATGCAGCCAGACCATAACACCGAGAATAGTACTTGAGATGACTTCGACCCAGATCAGGAGGATGTAGGTGGTCAGTCTCTTCCGCTTGCCGATGGATTGCTTCGACTGTCGGAAGGCTTTGGCGCAGTTGAAGACGGTGACACCCAGGGACAAGCCCCAGATGATGGAGGCAATGTTCATGTCATCGTCGTTTGTCTTTTCCCACACAAAGTTTTCCGGCACCAGAAACCCGAGAGTCATGTCGACGGCTGTGATTGAGTGCAGCCCGATGACTGGCACTCGCTTTGCTCGCTGCTGTCGTGTGAAGTCAAGTTAGGTCGCTGTCCTGGGCATATATTGAATATGCTCTTGGGGCTGGACAAATGCGGCAGTGTCGAAAAAGCAAGTCCCCCGATCCGACCAACTCTGTGAGACAGAGAAGCAAGCAAAAAGAGGCGGATGGGGCGTCGATTGCAGGTGGGGAGGATAACGGGTATTTTAGAATGCTCCATGGACCCAGGAGTCCCAAAGCAGTGGCCATGGCCTACCCAGCGAGGCGTCTGTTGGCAACACGGATCCAGGCTCTTCCTGGAGAAGCCTGTCAGCTCGCTGCGGGCGGTGATCCGAGTCGCGTACCTAGTCGAGGACCCAGCCTAGGCTTGCCGCGCCAGAGGCTAGGGCTAGCTCAGCGACAAGGGGCGGACGCCTCACCTCCACTCGGCCATGGTGTTGGCTGGAAGCTGATACATGATACGACGGCAACGGGAATTGACATTGCGCTAGACAAAGGCATGGCCTAGCCGGAAGCACGGTGGCGACGCAAGGTAGCGCAACCACTTGGCACGCTGCGTGGCCAAGGCTGGGCAGCGATCCTCGCCGTGACCGTGGCCCTGCAGTAGTCGTATACTCCCAGAGAGAATCCAGAAGGCTGGCTGGCTCGTGGTTTGTGGTGGGGTTTGTTGCCCGATAAGGGCGGATCGAGGGCACAGCGAGATCTGTCTGTGGCAGATTGAGTTTTTTGGGTGCCTTCTCACAGCGCGGCCTGAGGTCGAAACTCTGCGCCTGCACCTTGCCTCCAACAAGCTGCTGCGACAGTCATCCACCTGCGACAGGCCTCACCCCTCAATCCTACTCTCTCATCTCGCCCATCGACAGTGCGTCGATGGGACCTGACTTGGGAAGATTCCGGCAGGCCGAGTCCCTGGAACGACCCTTGCTCCAGTAGACCCCTGGGCCAACGCGTGGCTTTGCATGGCGCGAGTCAGTGTCACGCAGCCCCAACCGTGATCGGCGCAGGGGTCCACACCTGCTGGAAGCCGTCCATGGCGATGGCACTGGAGGTAGGGCACTGGTGGGAAACCAGGAGAATGTCGCCAGAAGGACCATGCCAAATTAAACCGGCCACAATGGCTGGGAAGCGTTCGCGCCGCCCTCTGGGAGCACGACTGCACCCAGAGAGCTGGAAATGGGGCCACATGAGGCCACTCTGACTTCACACACAGACAAGACCCAGACCTTTCCCCGGATCTCCAGGTTCAGCCCCGCGAATCTGAAAATAGGACGAGATCCGTTTCAACCTGGTCACCTGCTTTCCAAGAGCGCACACACGTCTGAGACAATGCTCACCTCTTCCGAACAAAACTTGTTTTTTTTTCTTCGACCGGGCATTTTACATCCGACGAATTGGACTGTTCCGCCGCAGCTGGTATCAGCGTCGTAGCCGAGCTATGCTCCGCGGAATCACACGCAAATGGACGAAAATCTCTGCAAAATCCCCAGAAGCTGAGACCAAGTAAGGACCCTGGCCGCTACTGGCGGTATTCAAAATCCAAAACCCAGACCGGGGTACTGGCATTAGTTGGTGCCCCCTTTCCTTGTTTGTGCACATCGGGCAACTCGCTTGTGCACCTCACGGCGTACCTATCTCGTATGACCCCTCCAGTCTAGAAAATCGAGCCGTCGCTGGTGGCTTGCACAAGGAGCCGTCCAAGTCGGCAGGGCTAGTGATTCATGAGTTCGCGCCCGGACCGCTAGCAGTGCCGATCGCTCAAGCAACTACAGATTGTGGCAAGGCTGCGGCCGGGTCCAGTTTCCGGTGCTTCAGAATGCCTGCATTCGCTCAACTTCTCCACGCTGGTGCTCCCATCGCTCTCGGAGCGAGCTGACCCGACTGCTGGTTATTGAACTTGTGGCCCCAGCACACAAAATTTGCAGTTGATCCAGATTCCTGTCCCGCGCTGAGCACAGGTCGGTCAGTCTTCCCGTCGACACATGCAAATTTGACATGTGCTGGACAAGCATCTTCCCTGCCACCAAGGGCTCGAGCCCATACGCCGAAGTCATATCACGATTCATGTAACATGTTTGTTCAATGTTGGTTACTCATGTCCGCAGTGTCTCGAGCTCATATCGCTTGCTCGTGTGTTCACTGCGGAACCGGAATTCCAATATTCTATGTACGCGAACAAAAGAAAAGAGAAGGGGAAAAGATTGATGGGCTAGTATGTATTTGCCCGAGACAGAAGCTTAATCTGAAATCCGAAGCTACGGGCCGGTAGGGGTTCAACACCTTCAGAACGGTCGAGTTGTGTTGAAGGTAAAGCGACGTTTTCCCGTGTGGCGGCAGCCGGGATAGGGCTTGGTCGTCGAGCCAAGCATCAGCCCAAGACGCCAGTCCGAGCACAAGTGCCCTCAGACGGGTGAATGGGACGATTTACCAGGCGTATTTCCAGGAGCACGGCCTGCCGCCCCTAATGCCGCCGTCGTCTTCCAAATAGGGAATCGGATTGCCAGGAGAACTCTACACTGTCTACGAGCTGGGAACGAAGGGGGAAAACGCTTGTTATTGCCGGGTTGGGTGACCCTGCTTAGTGTTCGGACCTTGACTCCTGCGTCTGCCCCCCGCCACGTGCAAAAAGCAAGTTCATTTGCGCCACCTCTGCGGTTTCCCGCCATCCGCCATGTTCCACGTGCTACCCAGGCGCTGACTCGAGGTAGCTGTGGGAGGAATAACGGAATCCAGGGGGGGGGGGACGGAATATTCCTTCTCGGGACCGACCTTCTACGAGTCACTGGCGTGTGGGTGCCCGAGACGCGGCATGTCTCTCATTGAACGAGTGCACCAGCACTCTGGTTCCCCAACTAAACCATCCAACGGCGCTTAAGTACCACTCAGGTTGATTGCAACCCATCTAATCGAACACTAAACCAACCGAGTGTGCTCTGGAAGACAGGGCGAGCGCTAGGCAGAGCAATCCCGACGCGCCGTCTCAGCTGCTAACGAGAAGTCATACCGGCCGTACGGAGGACCCTGCCGTTGACCCGTCTTTTACCTCTGAAAAGAAAATTATCGATGACGACTCTGAATCCATTTGTTTGGTAAACAAAATAACCATGACTGGGCTCATCTCAGCAATCTTATTCCGTAAGCTTAGGAAAAAGCTCTGTGCCTTGACGTTGCCGCGCAGCCAATGCACGAATTTAGGGACCCAAGCTTCAACGCTCCCCGTTAGGGGGTACCTAAGAAGCACGGATCAAACAATGTAATCATAACGACGGTGTATTGTACGCGGCAATCGAGTGTCCCGGCAGATCAAACACCCGCTAGTTTGGTGGACTGAGAGTCCTTGCGCTGCCGCTCCCAGATATGAACGATGGCCCATGCCCTCAACTCGGCTTTAGGTCCGTTGGAGCCCCAGAGGCTGCAATTAAACCACAGATCCCAATCAAACCTGTGGGTCAGATGTAATTGATGCGAGGGGAGATCGCTCTTCCGTGATGGTGTGTACTAGAATTGGTGTTTTCCAGAATCATGTGCAACCCAAAGAACATGTTCACCGAAGCAGTAGACCCACCTATGGAAGGAAGAACAAAATCCGGAAATTGAGCACTTCTTCATTTGGTTTCGGGCAGACTTTATTGCCCCTCATTACGGTAATTGTCATGATGTTGAGGATGATGCTACCAATGCTCGGTCTTTCCACATGCTTGAGGGAAAATAGTGGCAGCATCCTCAACAATCTCGGGCGAATGGTTTAGTGGTATAATACTCCCTTAGCATGATTCGTCTGAACAACTTGGGAGTGGTCCAGGGTTCGATTCCCTGTTCGTCCATTGCAGGTGGTTAGACTCCACCAAAATCCTCTTTTTGACGGTTGATAATTTTTTAGTCTTTTTGGATGTGTTCCAAAGAATCCGCAGCAAACCATGTGAAATTTTGATAGAGTGCATCGCATGTTCTTTATGCGCTCGGTTTTAGGCCCAGCGTCTCACCTCAATGTACATACATGATGATGTCCTTTGCGAACAAGGCCATCACCATCATCTTTCTCAATGTTGAAGCTTTTTCTTGGTTATTTTAAAATTACGCCGCGATTCGTAGCAGAGCATAAATGAGATGCATCTTCACGCGATTCGCTCGTGTGTGTAGGCTTCTGCTGACCATGGATTGCGTATCTGAGCTCTTTGCATTTTCTTTCGAGGGCCTTGGCAGCATTCGTAGTGCAAATTACGTCGAAATGTCACCAGGCCCAACACCAATCCCCCCTCCACAGGCGTATGCATATAAATCACTAAAGGAAGATGTCAATTTTCGCCTGTTGAAGCTGGAGCCTGTTGAATGGGATGATGATATTGCCTGCCAACTGGAGCACCCGTCACCCAACGACCACCTAAAATACGAGGCTGTCTCTTACCTCTAGAGTGACCCGACGGAGACGAGGCTTAGTAACCATGGCGGCGACAAGGCTATTAAATTAGTGCGGCCTTTTGGTTCTATCATGGGGTAAAGTTACACCCGGCCGATGTTTAGGGTAGGAATGGCACTGCATCCGAATTAACGAGACTTGGGTTTGATGCGTTCGAGGGGCTCGTTCATCGGCGAGCTTGCGCGAGTGATTGGGCCCTTGCGATACAACTTGCGACTTGCCGAGCCAGCAACCAGCGACGTCTCCAGCATCTCCAGTAAATAGACCGCTGAGTCGCATATACTTTTGCACCAATGGTGCCAGCCCACTCCCGAGAGCACCCTGATGACAGCCTGAGAACCCTTACGTGCCTTTCCTAAACCCCATTCAACAAATCATCATCTGGAACACTAGCTAACTATCCCAACTATCGTTGAGCGCGCCAACTTGCATTCGACAAAGTCAGCCCAAGCAGGCGGTCTTTGAACCTCACCAGCGACGCGATCGCCACACCCATTTATCCGCATCGTCATCACACCTAACTCGAGAGCTCACCTATGGAACCGCCATCCCATCCCCGCCACCGGCGCCCGAGCGTCTCCAAGAACGGGCTCCAAGTTCTACGCGCGGCTCTAGGCCTGGCCGAGTCTGACCAACCGTCACCAATCATTCTAGCTACTGACTTTGAGAATACTTGCAATATCAAGCAGGGGTTACGAGAAAGTCATGGGCCTTGGAGGAGCAAGACAAGATTCGAGAACAGCGAGCGGCCAAGAGAGCTGAGGCCGAAAAGGCCAGACTTCTCTAAAGATAGCATCCGTGTGCTTGTGGGGGGTTATGGTATGTCACAGCTACAAGTACTCTAAATTGAATTGAAGCTCTTGTTGTGTCTATTGAAGTGGCTATTTAGGTCTCATACTGTTGTTGCTAGCTGGCTGTTCCGGGCGACCGAGGAAAGGTTGAAGCTATCAAAAGCCAGCCATCACGGATGGATCGCTCCAGGGACACGGTGGTCCTCCTCGCTTTCATATAATGCGCGGGCTCGGCCAGGTTCTACATTTTCGAGACTCCTTTGCCAGGGTTTTCCCAAGCTTGCGTGAACCTTCCAACCCGGATTCAACGGCGAGCCTTCGGGGCCCAAATCTGTCCAGGATTTCAAGACGGCTCTGTTGCCAAACACCTGGATGGAGAAGTCGGTAGCGCACAGAGGGCAGCAGCCCCGCGCTTCCATGCCGTCCCTGGCTCTGAATGCCGCGTATGTCGCCCCGGCCAGAACATACGTAGGGTCCTCCGCAACTCGGGTCAAACCTGGCGTGGGGCTGAAGATTTGGTTACTGAAGCCGTTGCGTGATTCAGTCACAATCTTCTGATGATGGCATATACCTTTCCACGCCATGGATCTCGGCGAGAGCCTGCCGCCGTCTTGGCTGAAAGACAAGGTTGATTGGATCAAAAATCTCCCCTTGGCGATTTTCGGGCAAGTAGAAAAGTTGATCTCGACTTCATTGTTGCCCGCACTGGTGAATTCGCGCGGGCCATTGCAGGGGGTCATGATACGCCGAAGCCTTTTTTCGTACATCTCCCCAATGTTTCCCATCCGTGCATACTTCAAGGCAAGCTGTACCTCATAGCTTCTTATGGAATAAGAATTCAAATGGTAATGGTTGTTTTCCCTTCCCCGGGGACAGGTAGGAAATATGACATGCATTCCAAAGGTTTCAGTACGGCCCAACTGGTGGAATCCAGTGCACTGGCCGCATACCCAATGGTCTGGACTGTCATGAGTAATACTGGCCAGAAATTCGAGAAACTGGCTTCGAGATAGGCTTTTAGATGGCCACCCGAGTTTGCCAAGAATCGCTCGCGTGGACCGGCAGGTTTGAGAAAAGACAAATTGACTGTGAACCGGAAGGTGATCCATTATGAGTAGGATCAAGTCAGGGGACAGCTGAAGAATGGCACATTCCTGCTTCTGTTTCTTCACAAGACATTTAGGTGGAAACCCCTGTCTTTTCATATTGTTTAATAAGCGTGATAGCCTATTGCAAAGCATGGCTATTGTCGGCAGTTGAATGAGATTGTCGACCGACTCGGTGGATGATTCGGCAGAGATGGCCAGGTAGACACAAATAACAAAATTGCTGGTATCGAGAGAAAGAGAGAATACACCAATAAAGGAAGAGGGGAGAAGGGAAATTATGAGTGATTGTGCCGAGGCTGGAGGGTGTATAACAGATTCTGGTTGTAATATGATCTTGGATCCACGTCGAGAGAGGCAATTCTCCTTTTGGTAAATTGTATCCAGGAGATGAAGTTGAGCATATATTATAACCCAAACACGCCGTCGTTATATCTTGCTGAGTGCCAACAAGGTGATTCACTTGATGGCCATCCTAGCCTATGCACTGTGTAAACTCCGATACCTCTACCTTGTGAGCTATTGTTTTGAAGTGGGCATAGGCTTTCATTCCCGTATTCTATAATCACATGATAATTAGGCGAGTTTCTGAATCGAAATGGTTGGCTTCCCTTTTTTTATCACTGTTGAAGCTTTTGCGAACTTTGGATCTGTTGCCCATCTAAGCATGTCACGATGCATCTTGAAAGCTTAGCTGTTGGCCGAAGCCTCTTCACATCAGACGTCAAGAAACCCGAAGATTCGGAAACTCTTCAAGACAGTAGAAGGCTGACGAGACTTCAACATTTCCATCCAGCAGATATCTCATTGCCTTGTGCAACTCGTTGACCTGCTCCTTGGCAATAGCCTCAGCCCCAGCCCGGGTCGCATCCGGGGACTTGCGAGGGGTCAACCACGCTATTTTGGCACAGGGCCACTTGCTCATGGTTGGGGCATTCCTGAAAGCTGACGCCAAAATCCACCTCAAGGGCACAAACGGATGTGTGGCTTTTCACCAAGGCCGCAAACGGGTCCGCTTGAAGATGGCAAACTCTCTGATCCCTTTGAGTGCCGTAAGTCTGCACTCAGGTACCGAGCAAAGTAGGTCGCCGGCTGCAACCCTGTTATTTGGGATTATATCATTTTAGTTTAGGATATATAATAACATCATGATTAGCAGTTGTTTTATTTACCTAAATTTATATCATGTTTTATTATCTTGTCTAGGCTTACGGCACGCAAAGGGATAAATGATGATGCGAGTGCTTTTTCTGGAAGCGGCATTGGCGCAGCACCAATTGACCTTGCCATCTAGCACACGAACAAAGCCACCGACTTCATACACAGCTGCGTGGGCGACTTTGCTCTAAGCATGGCCCCCCAGCACTTGCTAGTCACCTCAGATCAATCCGCAAATCCCGGTGCCGCGACGATTAAAAAGGCACTCTCTAGGTCTCAGGTTGGCCACTATGCGTACCTGTCCTATGAGGTGTGCCAAAGCTGTTTCGAAGAACCTTTCGCCGTCAAAATCTCGAGGGAATCTTCTCAGGACTCACATCCATCTACCAAGATTAGAGTGACATTGGCCCGCCCACGTTTCGCCGTTTCGCTGGCTCGATTGGTGTAATTTGGTTCGTCAAACTCTACGAGAAGCACGGGTGGCTCTGTGGAGAGCTGCTGGGTTTTGGAGAAGGGCGTCGTGAAGGGAGTGTGGGGTAGCAATAGGAAACTACGGCATGGGACCTTTCATCCAAAGACGAAGAGTTGAAGCAGGGAACTAACCCATGCCGGTGGTTTCTTGATGAACCCCCCGTCGTAGGCCTAGGTTCAGGTGATCTTCCCTTTCTCGTAGACTAGGTTGTGTCGCAGAAATTATCATCAACTCAAAAGATTACATGAAACGAATTCGTCACGACACGTTCAAAGATACAAAAGGGAGCACCATATCGTGAGCTGGGCAACACTAGCACGAGGCCTTCATCTCGCTCGGGCGTGAAAGCATCGGCTCGCCTCCCGAGATCACGTTAGTAATCTCTTATCAGCAACCACGGCCTCCCGCCTCCTCGTGATGCCTCTTATCTATCCCCACAACTCAAACCCGGACGCCTCCTTCTCCAGGTTTTTCTCCTTTCGTCTGTTGATCCCAGATGGCTTGCAACCCCCGCATGCAAGTCAGAGGTTGTGGCGAAACGAAGCTTGACTTGACCGCAGCTTCCATGCGGCAAACTTTTTCCAGGGTGAGGTCCCCCCTACCTTTCCTTCAATGCCGACACAACCCTCTTTGGCGACGTGCTCGTCTTAATTTTTTTCTTTAATTTTCTTTTCAAATTCTGTTTTTTAAGCCGCGCGCCCAAAAGGCAAAAGGCTCGATGGTGGATCTCGTTCTAGAGGAAGATCATTACGTGCTTGATAGCGGGGCCCGACTTTATACCCCTGAAAGAACGCAGAGGAAAGGAATGAATGGGTTAAAAAAGTTTTTAATAATAATAATAAGGTCTAAAGTATGTGTCTGGAAATAGGTTCATCTGAGCTGAACAGGCAAGGGTTTCCAAGTCGCCGATTAATGAGCCATTGCGGATGATGTGGTATCTGCACGCCTCCGGTTTCGCAAAACAAAAAACAATAACATGATTCATAGGTCAATTAGGCATCGTGGTCATGCGACTCAGACCCAGCTGGCTGAATTGGAGGAGCTCCAGGAGCTTCCCTGGACGCAGCCCCAGTCCTGAGTTCACACACACCCCTGGCGGGTATCCGCTCAATAGAAGTCCAAGGATGGGGCCCAGGATCTTCCAAGGCAGGAGGAAATCAAGCGAAAGGGAGCAGGGAGCACAAGAACGGGAAAAAATACCTTTTTTTTCTTCTCTTTCTTTCTCTTGCGGCTTCGGGACAGGGGCCAAGGGAGCACCGACGCAGAGTCGCAGCGGGAGTGGGCTGCGATCCTTCACATGAACGAACGTCCCGTCTCAGCCAACTACCGACGGAGCTGAGCCATGCCCGGCGGCGACAGCACAGAAGCGAATGTGATGAGACGGGGGACGCCGCCGGGCAATGGACTGGCGCAGAACAAGATGCACTTTTCTCGTCTCACAGAGGGTTGCCTTGTCCCTTGTTTCGGGCCAAGCAGAGCAAACAGAATTCACACATGCATGCATTACGACGACGGTGGCCCTTTTGCAATTGTGACAGGTCTGGTCGCCGTAGTCTGTCTTGTCGCCATGGCGCCAAGCAACAGACGACACGCACGGACGTCGCCGCCATGGTCACACAATGACATGAGCAGATGGGCGTTGAACGAAACGCGGCACATGACGGACACCGTTTTGGACGTAGAGAGAGGGTGGGTGTGGGGAGTGGACACGACACGACACGACGGTTAAGCCACACGGCGAGAGCGTGTCCAGGGATGGGACGAAGCAGGAGGGCGGGGACCCGCCACCACCGCCGGCCGCTGTCCTCGGTCAGTGAGGCTCGCTCGCCGGAGCCTATTCCGCTCGTCTCGCTCCGTGTCTCGTTTCGGGAAGAGGGCCACGATGGTAGGTGCAGGCGACACACAAGCAGGTCTCTCCCTCTCCTGCTCTGGCTCTTGCTCCGCCGTCTCCCCCCTACTCTCGACCCGACGCAAACCCGGGACGGAACCGCTCCCGGGGGAAGGCGAACGAAGAAGCAACGAGGAAGGTTTCGGCTGCCCATCCCGATGGCCACATGTCTCATTCACCGCCGCGCGGTGGGATTCAGACCCGACGCTGAATCGGCTCAGACCACGTCGACAATGGCCAAGCGGAAGGAATAGCTGCTCGGCCCAGCTAGCTCCCCCTCCCCCCGAGCCGGGACAGGAGCTCTCGAGTTGCATCGACTCACTGTCGATCTCCCATCGGGAGGGTATGCAGGAATATGTGCGTGCTAGCTCTCTAGCTCTGAGCTGGTGTGGACCTTACCCCAAAAAGCTTCTCCAACTTTGACAATCACAACCTCAAGATGTTGATCTTGGATATCGCGGTTTGTTGTTGTTGTTGTTTTTTTTGTTTTGGCGGGACACTCTTACGTACTCTGAGACGTCGTCTCTCCTTAGTCTCCGACAATACCAAGTACTTCATGTCTCGATCAAGCAAGACTAGACAACTTCCCGGGTTGTTTCTCACCGCTGGCCCCCGAAACGGGACGCAAAAGCACGGGATGGGGTAGCGAAGGGAGCAAGAGGCGACCAAAGGAAATATCCACTCTGCGTGAGGAGACACCTGCCTCTCTCTGCCTGATTGATAACTTTTCGAACAGATGGATCCGATGGGATAATTATAGCGTAAGAGTGGTCCGCGCGCCGGCCCTGGTGCGGCTCAATTGTGAATAGTATGGCGTCGGGTCCGCGCATAGAGTAAGGGGAGGGATTAAAAACCGGACTGGCATAATAAACTAACGCCCTTGGCAGGATTTTTCAGGACACGATCACGATCCTATTTACGTACACGATGACTGAGCTATACGATCCTGTGTAGCACAGCGCAGTACGTACCTTTTTCTTTTTTTTAAGGGCATCTGCGAGTCTGCCAATAGTGGCGACGGGCCGCCTACCCGTGTCTCAGCTTACAGCTTCGGAATGCGTCGGAACAACGACAGTGGCCAGGAGAAGTCTGACGAAATCTGCCCTCCTCATGTAGCTAACAAAGACTATTGGCAACTTTTTTTTTTTCCCGAGGCCGGGAAATTGGAAACCTTGATGTTGCACGTTGCGCAGAATCGTGCAGTGATTGCACCATCGTGACACGCGCCAACACCAAGACAAAAAAGTCAACTCGCACGAGCAAGGGAAAGGACGTGCTCGAGGGCTCTGCCGCGACAGGGCTGAGCAGGTTTGCGCAAACCCCGAGCGAGATGAGATGTGGCTCGTGGTGGCAGGCCGCCGATCGAATGGCGCTCATGGTTCGCCAAGGGCCCAGGGATCTTCAGGCACCTAGAGCAATATCTTACGTATGAGACCCGCGGCGGGTGGCCGGGGGGGCTTGCGCCTGAGGCTCGGTCACTGCCGAGTCGTGGCTGGCGTGGGCGTGGGTTGTCGGGCGGCGTGGGAGGCCACTGTTGGTTGTCCATCTCGCAACGGTGGGCGGGTGTGTGCATCATCGTGAGTGTGTGTTTCCGAGGTGTGCGTGATGTGCGAGAGAGAGCATGTTTGTGGTGGATACTCTCCTCTCCACCGCCGTGCAACAACACCCACCAACTCTGTTCCTCGCATCACCAAAAGGTCATAATAATGGACCTGAACGGAAGAGGTATTACCCACTCTCGTTTCGGATCGCGGGGCGGCTTGTGAAAAATTTCAAAAGCTTGTGTATGTGACGTGGACCCGGAGACCAGTGCTGGGGGATGGCGAGGCGGGAATCTGGATCGACGGCGGTGGCGAACGGGAATCAGTGTTCTGGAAAAAACATGCCCCCCTCTTCTTTTCCCTCCCCCCAGCAACAGCGCGGTGAAAACTGACAAGAAAAGTGGCAACCTTGGGAACAACACACAAGCTCCTTGACGACAGAGGACAGCAAGGTCGTGTTCGTCACGCAGTTTAGGGTAGTCGGTGGTCTAACCCGGATGACTTGCACCCAAGGAAAGACGGGAGAAGCAAGCCAGTTGCATTAGCTCCCTTTGGCACGCGCCTGCTGGCTTGATTTCGTGTGACGAATGCGAAAATGGCTGGCATGTTGTCGACTTGGCTCATGCAGCACGTGTAAAAGCCACTCCTAATGGGGAACTGGACATGTCGACGCCATGGTTTTCGCACGCAGCCATTATTAGCTAATGACTCGTCTGTTCAACATCTGATTCTGATTCGAAAAGCTGCTGCCGCTGCCTTGTGTCTATTCGCTCCGCCCTCCAAAGCCTCCAAAGCGAATAGGGAGCCACACAAGTTGCACCGCCGATGGATATGGTACGTCTCGCAAAAATGGGCGCATCACAACTTGTTCATCTTGAACGAACGAGTTTTTTTTGGCTGCTCCCAATGGTGAAAGGGGGGCGTGCAACTGAGATGGATGCCACGTGGGGCCTTCTGGAAGCTTTTGCCTCGATGGAAGAAGGAACACGGCGGCCCGCTCAGGTCCAGATGAACTCAGCCAGGGCCCTCGTAGGAAAAATTAGAGATTTTCCCAGGATCAAAGAGCCCCATCAAGCATCTGCCCGGGCCAACCTAGATGGGGTGTGACTTTTTTTCTTCTCTTTTCTTTGTTCACTTTTTTTTCCTGTGGATTCCTTGTGGTGCCTTGTGTGCTTTTGCTAACATTTCCGCTTCGAGAAGAACCAAGCTAAAAAGCTTGGGGCACCTCAAGCCGGCCAGCCAACCAGGAACGAGAGCGGTGCCCGTTCCGGACTAGATCGTGGCGCGCCTCTCCTGTAGGTACGTACTTTAATTCCGATGCGGAGCGCGGGTACGTACCGAAGCTAGCGGCTTTTGCCAAGTACCGCCGCCGCCCTCTTGCTGCTGAAAAATTTTCAGGTCCTGTGTTCTTGTTTTACGCTGGAGCAAAAGTGGACCCCCGCTTGCTGCAGCAGCGCGAAGCAGTCAACGGCGAAGGGCGTGCACGGGGCTGTGAGTGGCCAGGTGATGTCTGTGTGGTTTTTTACGACGGCCAGGCCTCAGGGATCATCAATCCAAGAAGGACATTGAAAAGAGAAGGGAGCGCGTACCGTTTTCTGTCCTTCGGGTGGAGCGACGCCCCCTCCTCCCCCCCCCCGTGGGACCGGCATGAGTTCTGAGTGGAATGCTATGGCACCGCGCTTGCAAAAGATTTTTTTTTCATCTTTTTCTTCACACCATAGACTCCGCGATGGACGGCGATGGCGGACCCGGACCCGGACCCGGAGGGGTGAGGGGTACGTACCAACGTATTGGTTACGTGTGAGGAGGGGACACACCGGGGGGACATGGTAAGGTGACTGGTGCCAGACCGAGGGGCAGAGAGGGAGAGGGGATCAAAGTAACAAAAAACTGGATATGGATGGATCTGATGATGCGTGGCCTACGTAGCAAAGTAACACCAAAGCAACCGTGTAGCTGTGAGAAGAAGAAGCGGAGAGAGCGACTATTCGTCCAACGGGCCACATGATGTGATGCCAGGTTCGTTTGGGAAGGCCTTGGCTTGCATCGGGCGTGCTTTGCGACATGTCTCGGCACGTGCAAGTTGGTGTGCATGTGTTGTAGTGGTGTTGTTGCTGCGAGGCTCTCATTTGTCCTGCCCAGTGCCTGCTAGGCGGGCAAGCAACTGACATCCATCCATGGCGATGCTCACGTCCTTGGCGCTGCAAAATAGGCTGTTGGTCTGACCAGAGCGTCTGCGGCGTTTGCATGCCATCTAGCATGATGGATCGCCGGGGTTTGCAGCAAGCAGCAAGCCCTAGGTTCATCCAGCCTCCTCCTTCCTCAAGCCACTTTTGATGCTCGAGGGGGGGTGTGTGAGCGTCGGCCCCTCATTCCCCCAAGGGTTTTCGCATCCAAAAAAGGAGGGCGGGCATTTATGACTAACAATTTGAGATGTCACGTTCACTGTGTGATGGGGGTAATTTTTTCTTTCTTTCCTGTTTGATCAGGAGGGAGGAGAGAGAGGAGGAGCTCCATCTTGCGGTGACGGCTAATAAACTCGCTGCACCAGTGCATCGAGTCCCGCTTCCCTGGCCCCTGGGTTTTCCGGGAATAGCAGAAAAAAATGAGCAAAGAACGTGCGCTTTGTCGTGCTTGCTCGATGTGCCGAAACATGGACCTAAAAACAGCACAGCAGCACCTACCTCCCGTGCTGCGAATCTCCTCGGCCGGCAAGCACCTGCGGGACAAATCCAACTGGGTAGGTAATTTATTCCCAAAAAAGTTGTCTCTCGCCTCGCCCTCTCCTCAGCACTGTTCGCCGCCGGCTAATATCCACCACCGAAGCGCCTGTACTTCGCTCCTCGCGCCTTTCCTGGATGTTGGACGCTTCCTTCTTTTGATGCCGGTGGAGCAACCCCGACTCCATCGGCCGAGAGTTGGAGGATGGCCCCACCACAGATCCTCCCAGTGCCTGCTTTGGGGATGTTGGTGGGATGTTTTTAGTGGTAAGAAAAAAAAATTTCGCCATTCTTGTTATTTCCTTGGTCGCCAATCCACGACCCCCCTCCCCTCCCCCCTGCACAAGTAAAAAAAAATCAGAGGTGAGAAATTCTGATGCTCAGCTGCTACTTGTTTTCTCTTCCCGCTGTTTCCACCTCTCCCCCACAAGGCACAGGGGTGATGGGGTTCGTCGTCACAGCGGCCCAGCAGCGGTTGTAGCACCTGATGGATGCTGTGTATGGGCGACTGTTGCAGGAGGGCGCGTGTGCAAAACAGCAGAGGAATGGGTGCTGATGGTGTGGCGCTTCTTTTACCCTTCGGGGATACACTGCATTGCCTACAGTGGATGGGGAAAAATGACAAAAGACAAAACATAAAACGTCGTGTCATTTGCGTCATGGGCAGGAATTGTTACAGCATCTCATTAGCCTTTTGGTCCCAACAAGGCCAATGTGCCTTTTCCGCGCCGAGTTGCCGATTCGGATCCCCCCTTTCGCTTACAAGGAAAAAAGGACAGAAGGAAGAGCCGTCTGGAAAATGTAGCCATTTACAGTTGGCTCGTGAATGGCGTACGTTTGCGCCTTAGACTAACAGAGAGCGACAGACCCCAAGTCGGCCAACAGCGCCCTTCGCTAGATTACGGGGGAGGGGCGCGCATCAGATCAGGCGTTGTTTCGCTGTGCAGTCGGCGAGCTGCGACACGGGTTCAAGAGGCCTTGGCTTAGCCCCAGCCCAACCCAGCATCGGAACTGGTTTCTCCCTGAGCCAGACCAGCCCATCTGAATTGCGCTGGATGCAACTGGGATCCATGACGAATCCACATTGGTCCCAGGCGGTATCCATGGCTAAAAAGACTTGAAGTAAAAAAAATTTATCCAGATCCACCGTGCTTGCTTCAAAGGGTTGGAGAACAATGGTTACTTGCGCTACGGAGGAGAGCCCGTGAAACCAGCGTCGCCACAGCGAGTTAGCTCTGCCGCGCCAGCGCCAGCACCAAGGCGTCATGTGTGCTGCCACATCACCTCATAGGCTTTTGTTTTTTCCTTTGCCGGCGCCGAAGTCCCCGCCCATCCAGAAACAGGTACGTGCGCTGTCTGTCAGAAAGGCTCTGTCCATTAACAAGGCCGGGCCGGTCCAGGGATCGGGATTTGCGGCCACCGGTGGTCGCTGTGGACATGCGCATCGAGATGCTGTGACTGGTGGGCGGCGCCGAATACGCCCCTGGAGAGTTCGGTGCCGCCCACCAGTCACGGCGCTGGGGAGAGTCCGTGAGATGGCCCTGTAAGACGGCCCTGTAAGACGACGACCCAGGGCAAGGGAAAAAATGGCAGATGATCACGGGCAGCCACCGGTTGCTTCCCACCACCACTACCACCACTGCTGCCACAGCAGCAAGCAGTAAGAAGGCAACGCAAACGGCGTAGGGCTGCCTAGCTGGGCTTGAATTTCGCCATTTGTGTGCAGCATGGGGGTTTTGGTCGTAATTGCTGCTCCGCAATGGCCTCATTTACAGTCAATTAACACAAGCCAAACCAACCGTGCTCGCTGGACTGGGCGGCAACAGCCGGTCAGCATCGGTCCTTCAAGGTGCTTCGCTTTCGTTGCTGGAGCTCTCGCTGGAGCTTGATGGATCCAGGGCAGACCGAGTCAGGACGGGAAGCATCCCTGCCCTGCCCTCGACGCAGCCCAGCAAATCCATGCCGACGGAGGGCGCACCATCGATCCACGATCGCTCCGACCAAGATCCCCCTACCGACCGTACGCAGCCCGTACCGTTTTCCCTCGTGCTTGCCTGCTCGTCGCCTTGCTCCACCCTGTCCGCCCTTTCCATGCCATGCCATGCCATGCTATGGCCATGGGCCTTGGCCAGCCCAGGCCAGGGTCGCATGTAATTCGCACATCACACATCCCGTGTCGGGCTTTGCTGCGTAGGCGCACACCACCCGCAAAAAATACACCACAGCGTCGCAGCCAGTCGTCCAGGCACACGCCCGGGTGCTCCACTGCTGGCAGAGCACCTCATCACGTTTACCGTTGATGAACGCACGCACACACGCGCTCCGCTGCGCTCACTCCCGCACGCCCCCATGCTCCTGGGCCCTTGAAGGCCACCCCCAAGCGCAGTCAGGCGGGAGCTGCTGTCAGTGGATGCACACCCAAGGCGCCACTGAACAAGCTCGTCATTGCAAGGCGTTGCTTGCTATGACACATCGTTTCCCACCCGGTGTAGGAGCCTCTCCAGCCGACCAAAATATTTATTCTTGAGCCCCCGAACCTCTTAAAGGGGCATTCTATCCCATCTCCGTGATATAAGATCACTATTGTTCCCCAGACTTTTTTTTGTTGCTCACTGCTTCCATAATACTACCCCAGATCAACAAGAGCTTCCATCACCTCCCTTCCCCTACCACCTGTTGTCACTTACACGCACACAACACTTACAACCACAGACGTCATCTTCCTCAAGACCACGTCCTCCGGTCTCCAACTACAACAAGCAATTGACTCTGATCTGGACAGCTTGCTCCGTCCGAAAGTCGCTCGTTCTACCCTCGAGACCTAGTGGGAAATAAAAGGGAATTTGTCACAGGAAAGGCAAATAAAAAGAAAAGAGGCAGGAAAAAAAAACTTGCTACGACCTAACCACACCACACCACCCACCACTCACACGCGCTCCGCCCTCGGCGCTTCGAATCCCGCCCACACTAGACGGCGATCGACCCTAGCCACGGTTAAGCTTCCACTCGACTCCAACGAGTTTAGCTGCCCTGGACGCATTTTGCATCGTCATCGGGCTTTAGTGGTGCATCTCTTTGCGTCAGGCGACCAGAAGCCAGCAGCGTCAGAACAGCCAGCATCCCTGGACGTCGTTTGTGCTGAGAAATCGGGCTTATAAACCCCGATTCCCCATCACCAAGCTCAGCGGCGCCGGACGTCGACTGTCCCTTGACGGTGACGTTTACGATTTTTTCACCTTTACCCGGGCAATTTACTCGAGAAATCTCGAGCGCAGCAGCCCCGGTAAACCCCCACCAAGGGCATTATTTCCATAACTGAAGCTCAGATTATCACATACATCACATCGCCCACCATGCCCCACCGCGTAGCCAACTTTCTTCGCACATCCTCTGGCAACATTGCGCAGATCAAGAAGGTGGCCATCTCTCGATCCCGCAACACCAGCCCCTACACATCAGACGGCGAGGACCAGCCCAATGCGTTGTCCGTCAAGATGCCCGACCTGGTGACAGACAGCCTCAAGAAGCACCACCGCATCTCGCTGCCCTTTGGCAAGTCGGCCAAGGAGCACCAGCACTCGGCCGCCACGCTGGGCTGGAGCATCGAGAGCCCCCCCGTTGTCTTCCACGGCACACCCGAGGAGAGCACCGGTGCCCTGATCACCGGCCAGATGTTCCTCGACGTCCGCGACGAGTCGGTCGAGATTGGCACCTTTACTGCCTGCCTCCGCCTCCACACGGTCCAGAAGCGCCCGTTCCAGGGCCACTGCACAGACTGCCAGAACCAGTACACGGAGCTGCAGAGCTGGAACTTTTTGGCCCATCCCACAACGCTGCGAAAGGGACGACACTCATTCCCCTTCTCCATCCTGCTCGGCGGCCACCTGCCGGCGTCCATGGACACGCCCCTGGTTTCCATCGCCTACGAGTTCAGCGCCGACGCCCTCATCACCAGCAGCTCCTGCTCGCACACCGGATCCTGCGCCCCCGTCCGCTTCGAGAAGACGTTCACCGTCAAGCGATCCATCCCCGAGCACGACCTGCCTCACCACTCGGTCCGCGTCTTCCCCCCCACCAACATCAAGGCCAGCGCGCACTACAGCTCCATCATCCACCCCACGGGCACCAACAAGGTCTCGCTCCGCCTGGACGGCCTGATGACGCGCAACGAGAAGGCCAAGACGATTGACTTTTGGCGGCTCAAGAAGGTGACCTGGAGGCTCGAGGAGACCATCAAGACGGTGGCTCCCGCCTGCGGGCGCCACTCCCCCGCGGCCAACGCAACCGACGCCGAGAAGAAGGGCCTGCCCCGATCCGAGGTTCGCTTGCTCGGCGAGAAGCACCTGCACGAGGGGTGGAAGTCGGACTTTAGCGGCGTCGACGGCAACGTCGAGATGGAGTTTGACTACTTTGCCAACCAGTACAAGGCGCACACGCGCGAGCTCAAGTACGCGTGCGACACCAAGACGCCCGAGGGCATCGAGGTGACGCACTCGCTGCTCATCGAGCTCGTCGTCTCGCGCGAGTACGCCCCCGAGGGCAAGCCTCACATGGCGACGCAGACGGGCACCGGCCGCATCCTGCGCATGCACTACGGCGTCGTCATGACGGACCATGCGGGGATGGGCGTCAGCTGGGACAACGAGGCCCCGCCCGTCTATCAGGACGTCCCTCCTAGCCCCCCAGCTTACCCTGCCTACGAGGCCCCCATCGAGTACGAGAGCCTCGAGCCCCTCGATGCTCACCGGCTTAGCCTTGAGCCAGCGGGCCGACAATCCGGGGACCAGTCCGGGGATCTACCACGACGTGCATCGGCTTAAAGATGCCGGTCGTCACCAATCATCTACCTACTTATCTATCTGCACATATCTTTGCTCTTCACTTGTTTATTTTTTTTTACATTTACCAAGCCATGCATGAGAAACGCGGCGAGATGTTTTTTTTACCATTATTTTTTATACGGAATCTTTACTGCGAAAAATATACCCCCACCAGCGTTGATTGGAAGACAATGGGTCTTCTGCCATTACAAAGGAACGGGAACTACAGGACATTTTGAAGCACAAAAAAAGTTTTTAACGGGCGGGAGTAATGTTTTGGAATACAGCAACAAAAAAAAGGGATACCCTTGGTGTGTGAGTTATGAATCACAAGAGAAAGAGAGACACGGGCCGGGTGGAAGAAACACCCCGCCGGGAGCCGGCAAACATGGACCGGCGGTAATATGCTCTAGATAGCAGAAAGATATCAAAAAAAAAAAAAAGTAAATAAAAATACACAAACAAATTGAAAATAATATGCAAGCAAGTTCCCCAAATGCATGCCGAGCCCGCATGACCAGTGCCACAGTGACGATCAACTGGCTAAAGCCAAGCCTTGCGTGTGTGTGTGTGTCGGGCAGGCAGCAAAGGGTCAATGGCACGCTCAGACGCCCAACCACGGTTGAAGCGCCTGCAGGGTTTAACACAGATGGGATGCCCTCCTTGCCGCAAAGCGAAAGGGCGCCAAGCGGTTGGTGTGAGCAGCGGACGGCATGGTGGTTGTCTTGGTCGCGGGGGGAGACACTCACACCCGCAGGGCAACATGGCGGGGTGAGAGGGAGATTTGGCGGGGGTGGTGGGCGGCCAGTCCTGGATAGGATGCTGTGGCGCACCCTGTGCATGTGCGGGCTTGCTTGTAGGGCGGACGACTCCGCTATCGGATTTATTCGTACGAGTCCGAGTCGGCTCACCCTGCCGTCCCTCTCCCAGAGGCGACCGGGATAACTGTCGGTGCGCATGAACGCCTGGCCCCACCCGGTTGATTCGATGGACGAGGGGAGCCGGCCGACGGCATCGTACGTGTCAGGGATCATCATGTGTGAGATGGACAGAGAGAAGCGTGCAACGGATGGGAAAGCGACCACGACGGAGGCGCTAGCGAGGGAGAGAGAGAGAGGAAAGAGCAAACAGGATGGTTAATTGCAGAGGAGGGGGGTGTGTATTCCCGGCCTGGGCCAATGGTGCCATCTTCGCACACGCATGTGATGCAAAAGATGCCAGCGAGGAAAACGGCCCCAGACGTCGGATTAGCATTGCATGGACGGCCGAGATTCGAAAAGCTTAACACGGCTTTGTAAGGGCCATGGATTTCTAAGCCGCCTGCTCCCCGTCTCCTCTCTCCACCGCGGCCTTGTTTCGCTTGGCGCTACTGCAAATGCAAATGACGACGACACGCATTTCGCTGCTGGAATCTAGAAACGGGAAAAACAGAGTTTGAGTGGCGGGACGGCATCTTTTATCCGATCTTGGGTAGCACGCCGCTTTGACTCATGCCCTTTTTTCTTCTTTCTTTTTTCGGCCTGACGCATGGTTTCCGGATTGAGAATGAGGCTATGGGTAGGGGTTGTTTGTTGGTTGGTTGATTTGGCTAAAGGGAGCCGGCCGGTTTCTTATCAGCGGGATGCGATGCGATGTACATGACGAGCCGACGGGCTGCGACAGCCATGTCCCTGGTCGGTAAAACGAGAAAAAAACAGTGCTCGCAAGGTATAGACTGATTGGCTTTTTTGTTTCTTCTTTTTATAACGAAAATACATGTTCGTAAGATGATTCGGTTGATTGGGTGTTGGTGGGGTAGCGCCTGGGCTGTATACGGTCCGCGTAGTAATACGGTCGTGCGCATTGTCGACAAACAAACCTGACAGGCATTGGCCAGACAAAACCCGACATCAGTCCTCCTTGCTGTGCCCCGCGATGGAACCGTCCTTCTCAATAACAACCCTGCCCTTTTCGTGTTTGCCCGCCCCGTGGATGACGGCGTCGGCCGCAAGGTGCACCTTTTTCTTGGCCGACGCTCGGAGCACGCCAGCAATCAATGCTGCTATCGAGGACCCCGGGATTACGCCAACGAGCTAGGGGGGTTTGTTTAGATGCTGCGGATTGGCCAGAGGGAGTCGGTTGGCGAACTGACCACAGGTATGACGCTGATGGGCGCGGCCGTGCCCTGGGTCGAGTGTGAGCTATGGAAGAGCGACGAGTTGGGCGGGCGGACTGACCATGGACACGACGGCTAGCAAGGCAAGCAGGAATATGGCACTGATGCCCCGCATGATGCCGAGAGATGTTGCAATTTTTCCCTGGAGAAAAAAGCCCGGATAGACGCGAATTTATACTGTTGTAGACAAGAGTGTGAACCAAAATTATACAGATGCTAAAAACTGGAAGGGGGGACTGACTTCGATGATGCATGGCGGTAGAGCCTGTGATGCAGCGCAGCTGTTGGAACCAGCCGCATTTAGCTTTCTTTAAACGTGGAATGAGTTGGGCGTTGACGCCAGCATGAAGATGTACTCCTGGAGGGGCTCATCTCGATGTGTCAAGCTGAACAAGTCTTGCTCAACTTAAGTGGCTTGTAATGAGAATCTCTTTCACATCAATTGCTCTCCAACTAGGTTACTAAACGAAGTTGTTGCGAGCCTGCTGATTCGTGAACTAGACTCATGCGCACTTGAGAAACCCAATCAAAACAGCTTTGTGGGCCTAGGACTGCTGTTCCCTGGGCCACAACACCAATAGGTGGCACTCTTTATTCGCTGTAGCCATGCCTTTTGACCATAGAATAGCTTGCGTCCATCGCTCGGCTATCGGTGCGGAATCGTCGCCGAGTATCCTGCGTCTTGCCACTCGCCAACACTCTCCCTCCTTGCTCCTTGCCAATAACCTCCTTTGGCCAGGAATACGGCTGCATGAATTCATCCCCCCCAGAACAAGTCCAGCTGTACTGGCTGGGAAGTTACAGCCCTTCGGGCGCTTCTGGACCAGTCTCGTAAGGAAACGTTTTAGTGAACCCGTGTGGGTAATCACAACAGACTCCATCCCGACCGAGTTTGATCGTGAAGTCCTCCAGAGCTAGATTAATACCAGCCTGGCCATTATTAGCACGTGAAATGTACATGACCTGGACAGGCGTGTAGATGCAGTTGATCAACATCGGCTCAACCTTGTACTTTGGGAGAGCTTGAGCGCAAGCAGGATTGTCGTCGTGTTGAGTTTGCCAGAACTGGAAAACCTCCCCCCGAAAATTGGCAAGATCCCGGTCCAAGTTGAATTAAAAGGAAATAAGAGCAAAGAGAAAGCAAAAGCAACTCGGCAACAAGCTTATCTGCCAGCTTGCGCTGGTTTGCGGTATTCCGATCCCACCTCACGCCGCGGGGCGCTTGATGAGACTCGAGGCGCACGGACCACTTGATTCACTCCTAACCGTCGACAGCATCGTACAAAACCAGCTTCCAATACCGTGATTTGTTCTCCGAAAAAAATCCAACACTTGAATGAACGAGGATCAAAAAAGAAAAGGGCCTTGTGTGCTATAACTCCGATACGGGGAATCGAACCCCGATCTCCGCGGTGCTTCAAGATGAAAACGCGGTATGATAACCGTTACACTATATCGGATGTTGGTGTTCTGGGTCGAGATCCGGAACTGGTTGGAGGTGGCTGCATTCAAGCAATTAATAAGGGCTTCTAGAAGTGTTAAAGTGGAGAATAAAAGTCTGAGCCAATAAAAGTCTTACCCTCCGTCGTTGTGGTGCGGTCCGCCCCAACGGGTAATTCCTCGGTGTTGGATAAATAGCGAGTGAATGTGCCAATGCTTGTGTTGGCACACTTTTGTCCCCTCATTATATATATAGCCGATGATGAGTGAAGGTGAGTGATGAAGGAGAAGGAGATAATTATAGGATGAGTGCCAATGCATGGAATTGACCTAAGCGTCCTCCTGTGGCAATGGACCAGTACCCGACATCTGTTCGCCCCATCCTCAGTGGATCGGGAACGCAGCAGGAGACCACAAAATTGAAGAATTGTATTAGTTGCTATAACATCCTTATGGATACGTCGTTCCCCATACCCTCAGGGAAGCACAGAGTACCCAGTGTCGCCTACCCGCGGTTCTGCTTTACAATCTATAGTTGTAGTAGTCTCGTTACAAGTGGGCCCGTTCCACATCGATTCCCAATTCTTGAATGACTTCATTCACCATCTGCTCTATAACCCCCTGAACAAGTTTAGTATCGTAATAGCTCTCGTTGAAACACGCCTGAATCCTGATTTTATCGCGAAAAGTCATGACATGGAAAATGGAACGCCTGTCCAACACTTCAATGGCCACTGCCAAATCCTGCACCTGGATGTTGCTATTTTCATCGTCGAGAACCTTATACTCTCGTTGCACATGCTTTTCTACGAGTCCCAAGCTGCTTAGAAGTGGAAACCGGAGTGGAAGATGGTGTGGAGGAAGTTGTGCAATCATCTTCGTCTCCCCTGCCAAATGTGCACCCATTAGGTTGGCGAAGCTCACTGGAGCTCCTTCTGTATCTCTGATAAATTCTTTCAGTTCTGTTTTGTAGATAGCCTTGACCTCTTTGGCAATATCCTCAAAGCTGCTACCAGGAGCAACTGAAAGAGTGAACGGAATCATCCACATGTACAGCCCAAAAAAGAGGTCTGCGGCATCCATTTTTGGAAGCAGCAACTTGCGTATGTTGGCAACGAGACAGAGCAAGAAGCTTTTTGCTTCCGGATTGTCCTGAGGAAGCGACGCTAGGCAGCGCAGGAGCGCGGTATGCGTAGCAACCGCAACACTCATACCTTTCTCTTTACATCTCTCATAAATAGCCTTGGAAGTCGTTTCATCTAGCGTGATGGATACGCGTCCCGTGTTTGTAGGGGCGGCTCCTTCAGAACCCTTTCGTAGAGGTAAACTTAATCCGGGTACACCTCTACGATACTGGCTGATGTGGGCTGCAATATGATCTTTGATGAACTTCGGCATCGTTTCTTCGTCAGGGTCCGCCTCAGCAACCTCGCTCACTCCACGGCTGAAGGCTGCGTAGTTTGTAGCCGAAGGGTATGGATCGATACCGGCATCTGGACCTAAGCGAGCGAGTGATGCAACCAGCCCCAGAAAGCTATGGGCAAGGTTTAGATCCCCCAACCCATCACTATGACGATGCGATATGCGGAGGAAAAACTCAGACGTAGTAGGAAGCCAATGCGCGGTTGGTGTCGAAGACAATGGGAATTCCCTCATGAGCTCATCTCCGCTTTTGCACGTAGATGTATCATCGTGCACCTTGAAGGTTTCTAACCAAGCTAGTGGGTCGAGTGGCTTGGCCACAACCCGTTGCCCTGGCTCGAACTCGGAGGCAGGAGGGAACGTGGTGCCTAAGTGAGGGTGGAGATACCTAACGGCGAGCCAGGCTCGCCGCAAGTAGGGAGTGGGATTCGTAATGGAGCTGGGGAACTTCAACTTGAACCCCACACTGGCAGCAAAGTGTTCTCGATTCAACTCTTTGCCTTCATCAGCGCCGGCGCTGGCTCCCTGGAACAGGCTTTCGATGACGTTGAGCGGTCTGGCTTCTGATACGGGCCATTTCTGATGAAGGGGTTTTGATAGTGCTAAGGAACTTATGTTGACAGTACCAGAAAACCTCTTTCTGGCTGAGACAAATGGCATTCGCCAAGATCCGAGTGGAGCTCTAGGTACCATGTTTTTTGCAAAGCCGTAGGCAGAGATTTGAGGCGCGTTATGTCAGGGTACAGTAGAATGCAACAACTAAAGATGCCTCAGAACTTTTCGAAAAGGGAGGCGTTGAATGGAAAGGACACACTATCGTGTACCTATGACGTGAGTGTCGGGGGCGCTACTGGAAAATTTTCTGCGGATAGTATGGACTAGGGTCCTATATAGCTGCAGTGTCGGTATTGCCTACCAGCTGCTAAGTCTGTGGAAACCGGCCATACTTTGAGTGACCTTTAGGGCAAGCCTTTCGAAGTCGCGTCATGGACAAATCGGGGTTTTTGTTCAATGCTAGCTAGATGCGGAAAACCGAGTCTGACCAAAGTATCCATCTTTGACGAGGTCTTACCAATAGCCAGTTGCATGAGGGGGCCTATTATGCAAGCCTGGCTCCGTTATCACCCGCCGTGATGGACTCGAAAACGCGGCTGATCTAATTAGGAATTTGGCAACCCCACTGTGTCTCAGCCGTAATATCCTTCTGCAGCAGCAACCGCTCGACCAATCACTGCATAGCTAAACCTGTGTCTCTCTAGCCTGGGGCTAGTTGGTATTTACACGCTGTAGAATTTTGTTTACTGCAATGGACTAGTGTCTTTTCTTGGTCTTGTTCAGCGAATGGTTTAGGGCTGTTGCGGGAATAGGGCTATGAATTAGTGGCAGAGATGTATTACAAGGAGCAGTATGGTGTCAGGGTGTCATATGATCTGTCTTTACTCTACCTAATTCAATTTAAATAATGATTGGGCCAAAAAGAGGAGGCCATCGTCTATGTTGAGATCAAACTTTTGACTTCCTATCCTCATGAATATCTCAGGGCGCCCCCCCCCCGCAGACTCTAGAGATGCCAAGTTGAATCAATCAGTATTTATCCAGCGCTACCATATTGCCTATGAAACAACCATGGCTTGCATTACTGTAGAGGGTGAATTATTGTGGTGGTGCTGGAAGGTGTGTTAGAGTAATTGTGTCTCAGCTAGTCAGCTGACATCGATTGACTGACAGCTAATATACGCGTGACTAGCCATGGCCTTGACCGTGTCATTCTTCTATTTACGAGTTCATGGCATGCTAGTGCATTCATGCATCATCATTTGTGAAACCTTGGGAATCATAACTCATCAATAGCTTGATAGCTATCATTGAGTTTCTGATGAAATTGTATAAGAAGAGGAATGAACTGCTGGATTTTGCTCAACAATTCATTCCCATTCTCAATTCTAGTCAATCAGTCAAGTTTTCACCAACCGGACCTTTATACACCAACCTTTCATCAATCAACAGTCTTCAACATGCAGTTTAGCTCCGTCCTCATCTTTCTTGCAGGCACAGCTGGGTGTGTATATCCGTGTCGTGGACGGCGACAATGAATTAACGTCTCTAGTGTCATGGCCGACTTGCATTCATACGCCTGGTGTGTTAGTGCCATCCAGCCGATTGGCAATCCAAACAGTTGCAGTGGCAAACGCGACACCTCATCCAACGTTCTGAACCTTGCCCGGAGTCGCATTTACCCCCGCGAGAGAAGCTCCTTTGGTGATGTACGTCCAAAGTTTGCCATCAGTCGGCCCAAATCTGACATATTATTCAGAACGCAGCAGCCACCAGAAAAGCATGTGCAGCTTACCGCAACCGTAACACTGGCAATAAGCAATGGGACAAATGCCCTGATTGCGTCATGGTAAGATAAAACCCCCCGTGTTGACTGGCATGAATTAATGTTTTGTAGGGTTTGGCACCCACCTCGGAAGCCAACTATTGTGTCCAGACTTGCAAATCGGCCGGCTCCCACATCGGAGGTGATGAGATGGAGTATTACTGCAAGCAAGCTGGCGCTGATGGTGCATCTGCCTAGTTTGGCGAGATAATCCTCGCAGAGCTGAACAGTTGGCCTGTGCATGTGTGTAATATGGCTGTGAGATAAGACTTGAGCCGACTTTCGAGGATGGTTGGAAAATGCAAACATCATCACCGTGCTCCTTGATTTCGCGTGTATCTGGGAAACAGGATGAAGGCGCACAAATATAATTCTGGCTTCCTAATCAGCTAATAAATTCTATATGCCCCACGTTGAAGCTGGACAACAATGTGATATGTTGATTGACCACATGGCGCGTCTTATCTGGGCTACTAAGTGGCCGTAACCACTCTATAGCCACATGCTCTTCGCATGAAGCTGTCGCTCTATTTTATTTTAATATCACTGCTTAACAGTTGGTTGCCAGTGCAACTCAAAAGTAATAGCATTCCCGAGAATTGGACTGTTTAATCGAGAGACTCGCAGTATGCGGCGCCGGACAGAATTATGGAGTTCATGGTGCCAAATTGCGGACCAATCAAAGACCTGTATTCAATCAGATATCAAGCGGTGTGGGAATCCCGTGTATCCAAGACCTCTGTGGAATAGATGCGAGCCCAAATGATGCGTTCCTGCATTGTCTTTGGGATTGCGATTTCGCGTTCGCCATTACAATCACTTACACACTAAATCCATAAAGTATGCACTTAATTGGCAGTTTTTTGTTTAATTTAAAAATTTCACCCTCTTGTTTACCAAAGCACATGCTAGTCATTGATAATCTTCTTCATTTGCTTTCATCAGTCTCGTTACCATCTTCTCCCATTTTCGCAATCTTGCAAAACTTGTTGATTAGGCCCAATTGTTGTTGAGGATGCACCGTATCGGCTTTCCTTGCTAACACCAAGTTCGGCGTTTACGAGCCGGGTTTCATCTGTTGTATTTTGAGTCCCCTCCGTGTCTTGCGATACAATCAGATTGACAGGGCCATGGTGAACATTGGACTCCTTTTTTGGCGCTGAGCGATTGAGACCAAAGTAAGGTCGCAGAGCTGGCAAGCAAGCGATAATGACGGCAATATTGCAGTCGAGGGTAGAAAAGAGCACTGAATGAGTTTGTGAGTCTTCAAATTATTATAGATGTAGTTTTGGACGTACTAATGATACTGATTTCAACATCATTTCGGTTCGCTGCGCCTTCGATACAGGCGTAGCGCGTGATAGCAATGGCGATGTTGATCACTCCAAGGAGAAAGGTGCCGTACACTCCAATCTTGAGGGATGGTTTCAACTTCAGCTCTGGCATTACGAGCCAGGGTAGTATAAATACTGAGGACCATCAATAAAGGCAATATGTGACCTTTAGAGCAGCGACTTACTTGAAACATCTGTTACTATATGCAAAACCCAGCCTACCTGAAAAACAACCTCAAGTTTTGTAGTTGGACAAGTAAGATTGGGATTTAAGTTCCTGTTGCATGTGAGATTAGGTATATTCAGACTATGATTCCACCCCATGGGATCGACGTGCGGTTGGAGAATACGTACCACACTCTCGAGACTGGTAAGCAGATCAAGATATGAATCAGTACCGACGCGAGGTACGCGAAAACAGCGAATATAGAAATTCCCCGAAGAAATAACCTCCGCTTGACCATAAAAATAGGGAAGATTTGTGAATAAAATGACAAGAGAGCTGCTTTGGAGAGATACATGCAAGTCAGAAACAAGGGGACCCATGCGAAAAACAACTAGAAAAGTATCAGGACCATATCAAAAGTATGTCGCAAGCCCGGCATCGTGCATTCTTACCTTGAGGATTTCAATCATATCGGCCATGGGCCCTTTGTAACCTCTCAAAGTGATCTTGACATGATGATCAAAAGCTCCAAGCTCGGCCATGGTGGTAGTGCAAGACATTGCTGCAACTGAAAATACCCATGCCGCACACATGAACAGATCACTGTACATTAGTTTTCGTATCTGAATTTGCATGCGTAGATATAACCGAGCGAGTATAAGTGTGGCTGCAATGCCAATGAGAGTCCACGAAACAGCCTGAGGCGAGTGGTCAACGTTGAAACAGCGGAAGGAGGTGCTTTGCAAACCAAAACTTCCCCTGGTCGAGGGTTGCGGATGATCATTTTGATTTGGCTTGGTGAAAATATTGATGTGGATACAAGGCGGAATTTCAGCCCCCGTAAATTGTGAAGAGAGGTATGTTTGGTGCCTAGTCAAGGACACGCTCGAGGCTGAGGGGGCGCGTTGGTGGGTTTTGATGAGGTAAACGAATGGTTCAAGCCTTGGTTCACCGATGAATGGATATTTGGCTGGACTCTGATAAGCGCAATGCACTCAGCGGCAGGTCGCCCGTCCAGAACAGCTGCACTAATCAGTTAACAAGGCCCTAGCAAAGTATCCGGGGATAGAAACCGTGTTTCAATCATCATCTATCTCAACCAAACTTTACGTGGCTTGCGCCGTGTGCATGTTTGTGGCGAAAGAGGCCTGTGTGGACATGGTAGCGCAAAGTTAGAATGCCAAAGGAGGCGCCCGCCACCAATCCAGCCACTGACCAATGGCCCAATGTCTCACTAGAATCCTGGCATGAAATCAATACCCAATCTCACCTTACTAGGCTATTCCTAGAGCAAATTAGTAGTAACTCTGTGCGTTGCCACGGGATGTCATCACTGTCACCGTATTTAGCCAGTGATTTTGGATCCTTTGTGTGCATGGTATCCAGACCACACCTGCCGAATTCCAAGCCAGCGTTCTTCTTGCGAATGACGGCTCGAGGACTGTAAATTCAACGATCCGACTCCAATACTATAATACTTTAAGCTTAAGTTGACAACATTATTTTATTGTTTGCCGCATCCTTGAAGTAACAACAACCAGTCACAGGCAACCTCCACCTAGTGAAATGGCTTAAAAAAGGAAGAGGAAGTGACAAAAGATGTTGCTTTCAATAGTTACGTACCGTACGGATAGGAGACAAGAAGTTTGTGAGTTTCGTGAAGCCGTGGGATGGGTGCCCCTCTGGCTGATGTGGATGTCCTCCATGACCAGCTAACCAATCTGCATATCAGGATGATGGCTGCATCTGCTCGACTTGAAAACGTGTCATTGTGTAGATGTGAAGATTTTCAAGAGGCTTAATTCGACACAAAAAGGGTTGGATAGCGCTCTTGCGTGTGTACTAGAGACTGGTTTCCGTGTGCTCAATTCATCGATGACAACTGACGTGCACATGCGCTTCGTTACTCTGGCTCTTATTCTACTGTGTAATACAAACTAACAAACATTGGCTTATAGCTCTTTAAATTCCCTCAACATCCTCCCATTCACTCCAAATTCCTTCCAGTCTACACTTTTCACAGGCACGGTTTTGTTTATAAGACGATTAATCTCAATTCCAGGTACATACGACCATAGCTCTTAGAAAATACAGGATCCCGTCAAGTTCCCCTATAGTATTAGAGTACTTGAATTTTTGGAGATTTAAGCTTCTAAGTTTGGAAATTTAAATCTTTAATTTTGGATGTATATTAATATACTTAATGTAATTAGTATATAAAAAATATAATAAGAATCTAGTAATAAATTAAAAAAAAGAAATAAAAAATAATATAAATTTTTTTAATATTTATTTATTTTCTTATTATATTTAATAAGCTTTATATTGTTTTTTAAATAATTTATTTATACTATAAATAATCTTTAGTTAAGTTATTAAAATTAAATAAATAAGTGTAAGTGATATAAGTATTTGTTTTTCTCTTTAAAGGGAAAATAGCCTAATAAAATTAAAGACTAAGTAATAATAAACTATAAGCCTTTAAATTCTATAGTATAATTACCCTTATACTAAATTATTAACTAAAAAAAAAATATAATTTATAATTTAATAGTCTTTTTAATAGATTATAAAGAATTATAAGGGTTAAATATAATTATATATTTTATATTATAGTTATTTAAATAAATAGTAAATATAATTAGGTTTTTTATATTATTTAAAATAATATTTAAAATATAATTAAACATATTTTGTTATATTTATATATATAATTTAATTAAAATTATTTTAGTAAATTATTTATTTTAATT
>NAJI01000129.1:0-36211 GCA_002179835.1 Calonectria leucothoes | reverse complement strand
AATTAGGATTTTAGGCACTTGAATTGAGGGTATATTGAATTGAATTGTTGGGCCTTGAATTGAATTGAATTGAATGGATTGAATGGATTGAGCTATTTAGGTTATTTAATTGATGTCTTATGGGTTAGTCCCTTATTATTTTAAATACTTAATTGCTTTTAAAGTCTTATTAATTAAGCTATGTTGTTGTAGTTCTATTGTTAATTTGGCTTGATTAAAAATGTGCTTGTATTTAGCTAATATTAAGGATATATTAAGGATATTAATTGCTATTTGACTTAATATTGGAAAAGCCTGTTGTTGTTGTTGTTAAAAGGTAATTGGATTTTGTATTTTTTTAGGAGCCTAATTGAGCTAAAGTTTTATCTTGAGGAGGGCTAGGTTATTAATATTAGCTAGTTTTTTATAAAACTTATTCTTTAGTGGCTAGGTTATATTGTTTTAGTATTTATTATAATTAATAATATTATTTATAGGTTATGATTGTTTTGTTAATTATATATTTATTTAATTATATAAAAAAAAGCTTTGGAATTATTTAATTATAAGATTTTTTCTTAATAGCTTTGTTAGATTAACCTAGTAGGCCCTAATAGTAGGATAAAGGATAGTAGTAATCTAATAGATTGGGATTTAGTTTAATAATTTTTTATAATAATTTAATTAGTTAATAGTTAATTGGTAATAGAGGTATAAATATTTCTTTATATTAGTCTATGGGTATAATTTTTTGGTTAATTAATTATAATTAAAGGAGTATTAGAATAAATTATTTGCCTTATAATTAAATAAATGGCCTATTAGCTAGCTAATATAAAGGGATTATTAAGGTTTATTAATTATAATTAAATTAGGGTTATAATTATTATATTATTCTTTGAATTAAGTTATTAGTTAGGTTAAGCTTTATATTATCTATTTAATATTGCTGGGGTAGTGGGATTGGAATTTTATTGTTTTCTTTTTAAAGGGAAGAAAAAGGTTATAGACCTATATTAAGACTTTTTAGTCTTTCTTTATTAATTTTTTTTAAATTAGTAATTATTGGTCTTTTTTTTCCATTAAATTAACCTTAATTTATAATTAAATTGCCTCTTGGAAATAAAAAGCCTATTTAATTATATAAAATATTAAATTTTAATATATATTATTATTACTATATAGCTATAGCTTATTATTAACTTTTAATAAATTATTATTATTGTTAATAGAGCTAAATTAGGTCTAAATCTATAATTAAAAGCTTTTTTGGTATTGGGGTAATTAATAAATAAAGGTAATAATATTTAATAGTTTAGTAATTGGGCTAATCTTTAATTAATTAGTTAAATTAGCTTATTTACTAGGATTTAGCTATATTATATTATTATTATTTAGTATAATTACTTAGGCTTACTTTAAAGGATTAAGAAAAGCTTTAGTAGTAAGATTAATAATATAACCTTAATAGTATAACTAAATTATTGGAATATTAATTATTAATGGTGGGCTTAGAAAGAAATAAAGATAATTAGAAAAAAGGAAATTAAGATAGATATTATTAACTAAGGTATTATCTAAAATAAAATAGCTAATATTATTTAGGTTATAGATTTAAATAATTCTTAAGATTAAAGGAGTAATATTTTTATTTAAGTAGGAATTAGAAATATATTTTAATATAAGTAATTTTATTATTAAATTATTATTAAAATTAATAAAATAATTAATAATACTAAGGAGGGCTTATTAATTTAGGAAAGTCTAAGTATTAAATAATAAATAAATAAGTAATTATAAGGTTTAAAGTTAATATTAGATTTTTTTTTATTTAGTTTTAAATTTAGCTATAATTTATTTTTTTATTATTTAATAATAAATTAGAATAGTTTAGTTAAGAATATAATTTAGTATTTGTATTAGGTATTAAAAAGTATTATATTTAAGTATTTTAAAAGAAAGATTAGATTAAATAATTTAGTTAATAAGGATAGCCTTGGCCTTATTAATAGTACTAAATATATTAGTTTTCTTTTTATTTGGTTTTCTTAAATATAATTGAAGGGTAGTAAGGGTAGAAGAAGCTAGTAATAAGGCTAAATTTAGTATATGAGTCTTAGTTATTAAGTATTGACTTTAAAGGTAGGAAATTATGGCTAATATAGCTTGCTATGTAAATAAGTAATTATAGGTTTATCCTTGTTGATTATAATAATTATATAATTAAAAACTACTCTTAAGGGTATTTTTAATTACTTTAATAAGATTAAAGCTATATTTATTAATAAAGGACCTTAGCTTATAGTACTAGGGTAGCTAGTTATATAGGAAATATCTTTTTTGCCTAAATTATATATAAGGGAGGGTTAATATTAATAAATTCTTGATATTAGTAATATTAAATTCCTTAAGTTATATAGTTATAGACTTTGCCTTTGGGAGGGCTTGAAAATTAGGAGTATTTATAGTTGGGTTTGTAGTTAGGGTTAGGGAAAAGGTTATTAATAATATAGTTATTTCTAAAGGTATAATTTTATAGGAATTTAAATTATAGATAAATAAATTATTAGAATTATTATTATGAGTTATTTTAGGGATTATAATAGTTATTTTATTGTAATTTATTCCTTGGTTTATTATTATAATTTATAGTAAGAAAAATATAAATATACTAGGCCTTTTCTTTATAATATAGACTTAGTAGTAATTAAAATTATATAAATAATAATTTAATATAATAATCTTAAAATAAATATTATAATAAATAATAAGAAATAGACTTAAAAGGCTATATTTTGATATATTGCAAAAGGAAATAATATATATAGTTTTATATTAGGAGAAGAAGTTAAGTTAGTATTAGAATTTAAAAGTTATATATAAGTATATTAATTCCTATTAGGTGCTAAGTTAATAAGAATTTTTCCTATAGGATAAATAAAATATATTAAATTTAAATATTTTAAGGATAAATATTACCTTTAAAATAGTTATAAAAATAAAAGTAAAATAGATATATAATTTAATTTATTTAATTAATTAANNAATTAATTAATATATTTAAATTAGATTGAATTAAATTACTATTTTAGTAGATTGAATTAATTAAATTATGATTAAATTAAGGTAGATTGAATTGAGTGTAGCCTTGTATATATAGCCACTCTCGGTTTTAACCACTGTGCCTAGTATCATCAACATTGGTGCTGTCAGGTGGTTCGGCAAGGCCGAATTCTGGCTCTCCACGGGCAAGGTTCTGCTCTTCTTCATTCTTTTCATGTTCACATTTATAACCATGGTTGGCGGCAATCCAAAGCATGATGCCTACGGTTTCCGATATTGGAAGAACCCCGGAGCATTCGCTGAACACATTACTACCGGTGACCTAGGCAAATTTGAGGGTTTCCTAGGAGCTCTCTGGATTGCCGCATTCACTATTGTCGGCCCTGAGTATGTCTCGATGATTGCAGGCGAGGCAAAGCTGCCTCGCAGATATCTAAAGGATGCTTTCAAAACAACCTATATTCGGTTCGGTATCTTCTTTATCCTCTCCGCTATCTGTGTTGGAATTGTCATCCCTTACAATGACCCAACCCTAGTAGCCATAATCAATGGAAACAGCGGAGGGGCGGGGACTGGCGCGGCATCTCCATATGTCATTGCCATGGGTAACTTGGGGATTGGCGTTCTGCCACATGTTGCAAATGCACTTCTAGTGTCGTCTATTTATTCAGCCGGAAATGCTCTTTGCTACTACGGCACACGAAGTCTGTATGGCCTAGCACTTGAGGGCCAGGCGCCAAGATTCCTTCTCAAATGCACATCATTTGGTCTACCGATTTATTGTTTGGGAATCGTCATGCTGTTCCCGTTCTTGGCTTTTCTGGCCGTATCGAATAATTCCGCCGTTGTCCTGAATTGGCTCACCAACATCATCACAGCAGCCCAGATTATCGATCACATCGTCATTTCTGTCACTTATATCTTCTTCTATAACGCTTGCAAGGCTCAAGGAATTGACCGTAAGACCTTGCCCTACTACGGATGGTTCCAACCTTATGGCGCGTATATCTCTGCCATATTTTTAACCTGCGTCGTTTTTGTGTATGGATACACCGTCTTCCTCCCTGGCAACTTTACTGTCGAGGACTTCTTTACTTATTACACCATGTTGTTGGTTGCACCAATTACCTTTTTTGGGTGGAAGATTGTGAAGAAGACCAAGTTCGTCAAGGCCGCGGAGGCGGATTTGGTATGGGAAAGACCCCAGATTGATGCTTACGAGGCAGCCTTTGAGGAAGTTCCCGTCGGGTTCTGGATGGAAATCCTTCAAATGCTAGGTGTTGACAAAATCAAGCTGGGTAGCAAAGCATAAATGATCCTGTTGTTAAAAGTTTGTCTGCAAAATGCATCAATTAAGTTGAGGTTCAGATAGCGCATAACTATGAAGCTTTCAGCCCGAGATACTGCATTGAACTTTACGGTTTACAGTTCAAAAAGAGCCAAGATTCTTTGATTCCATTCCTCCAAACCTTGAAATATATAAATCTTAATATATCCCACCAGCCCACCAGCGCTAATCACTCATCATAACTAGATGCCACCATAATGTCACCACCCTACCATTCCTCCTTTTCTCCTCAGACAAAAATCGCATAGCCTTCGTTTTTATTCAACTGAAAACTTTCATATACCCAATGCAAAATCATTCCATACGCAGTTCCGTTATCACGATTGACAAGCTCGATTCGGCACTCCGTTTGAGCACTCCAGCCACTCCTCAAATTGTTGTAGCATTGGCACATCCGACCACCACTCCGGTGTAGGCATTCTTGAGCCCAGTCTGTCGGGGAAACATTTTTCGCAGTCCGTTGGCTCCATGCAAGACATGTTCTCTGGAAATCTGGTGAGATTATATTCGAACGGCGATGAAGTAGTGCCATCGGATATCGGGGTGTCCGGGCAAATGATATCCATGGTTTGTGATAATGGGAGATCCGTAGAAGGCTTGGCGATGTCGAATATTTCCATGCCATCAAGATGACTATATGTTGATCTCGCCGCATTTCCCTGCAAAACCCCTTTGGACTCCAGCAGATGCACCGTCGCTGCCCAGCCTGTAGATGCGATGGCTACAGGTGGTAGAAGATTCACCAAGCCACACTCTGACACGTTCTTCTCGATGTCTGAAACCCGCTTTGCAGAGTGCTGTATAAATACACGGCACAACTCCCTCTCAAACGCCGATGCGCGTGGGTCGCTGTGCAAGACAACGAATCGTGACCGGTGGAGGCCGAGTAAAACGGTGTGGTATATCATGTGCAGTACAGCGCGATGTATAGCCATGCTAATATCTGTGCTTGACATTATTTTATCTGCAGATATTAAATTGTCTTTGACGTTGAGTGGCAGCGAGTCATGCCACTCCATGAGTTCTTGATGACAGGCAGCAAAGGACGCCCCATCAATTGGAATAAGCCTACCAGCCGCCCCACCTCCTTCAGATTTTCCGTTGGATATTACCGATTGATTTATTCCAAAGCTGTATTTTAAACGTTTGCACAGCTGGGCTAGCGAAATGCAGATCTCTGCCAACTGCTCTCGTTTTTCCCGGTGATGGTAATAGGGACATATGGTGGCGTATGATGCAGTGGGGTTTCCTTGGCCGCTGGAAAATTCGAAATCAGATTCCTGAAGCATGGGGACATTGTAGTCATCGTCGCGGATTCCATGCGGCCGCTTTGTTCCCATTGAGACAAGACGGTCGCGGATGACGCAGGACCACCAGATTCTGTGGCGAAGCCCTCGCTGTTTTCGTGAAATTTTTGTCTTTGACGCAGTTGAGGAAAAATGGAGCTCCGATATGAAGGCTTGAGAAATTGCAAGATCCATCCAATGCCAGGTGCTTTTATGGTGGTCTGGCGCTTCCGCCCAAAGCGTCATCAGCAGCGAGACCTGAACCAACAGGAGCCGATCGACCTCATACCCCAACTTGTAAAGGATCTAAACCAAAAACTTGTGTCAGAAAGTTGATGAGATCAAAAATAGAATGGTTGATGATTTACCTGGACTCGATGGAAAAGAGTGTCAGCTGCTTCTTTCCTTGACCTAAACCCCGCTTCTGTGAGCAGTTTCAGGTCCACGTAAACTACTCCTGCGGCGAGGACAGCTTGGAACAAGAGAAGACTAATTTTGTTTTCCGGTGTCTCAGCGGCAGTGACTGATTCTAGAAAAGGTGCAATATCAATGATCGGAAGACAAGGATGCACGTGCTCGAAGTAAGCTTTCAGCAGAGCCTCTTGTAAACTGAGATCAGGTAGAGTAAACGCCCCTTTGGCTTTTAAAAATGCAAAGTCATCTACCGTTATGCGGGCTGGTAACTCATTTATAAACAAAGGCAGCAGTGTACGGGAGGTGCAATCCAACAAGTCTGTTGAGGTCTCTTCCGATGATGGGATTCCCGATAAAACTGTCGATCTCGAAGCGTCAGAGATGTCTTGCTCCTCACTGACACCATCTGCGCTGAGAAATTGCAACAAGTCTTCGACTTCAGGAGAAGAAGCCGCAGGTGAAGTTCCGGGCTGACATGCGATTTCAACAAATTCAGTACTTTCTGATTGATTGGAGGTCAGTGGGTGCTGTCGCCTATGATATGTTAACAAATCACACTTCAGATGTCATAAGATGTAAATTGGGAAATTATTTGCTCTCACACTATGAGAGAAAACGATGGGGCGCCTTTGACAAGCACCGATGCTATTTGTGGGTTGGCATACCTTCGATTTCCGTGCTGACGAACAACACACTCCTTTTTGTGCCACAGGCAGTTTGCACAAGGCCACTGCTGCATCACATCACATCTGACCTTCCTCGTCCTGCAAGCTAGACAAGCAAGTGACGACCTGTTGCTTTTCGGCCTTGAAACCCTGGTCAATTCATGTTCAAAAGAAAAGGAAAACGCGAACAGGATCGAGATTTGCATACCCTCTTTCTCTCCGCGCATTCCTAGAGCGCGGTGTCCGACACTCCTCTTGTGTGGAGCGAGGAGTACCTTCGTTTACTTCGTCCATATTGAAATGCTTCTCGTCCGCTTCGCTCCTCCTTTTGTTCTTATCTGACGAATATCCACGGCTCAGCATGCAGTCCATAAGCTAGGCGCAGCGAGGCTATACCAACTATACACAATTAACTAATGATGCATAATCACCTCGGCCCGATGGACCCTGCCGCTTAACTGCCGAGCACAAGCCGAGCGGACCGCTCGCTCTGTCCGCCTGAGGCGACCACGGGAAGCGGTCCGCTCACGGACCCCCACATTTTTACGGACTGAAATATGCCTACCCTATACTACTTTTGTTTTGATGAAAGAATCATTACTTGTGTATCTTCGGCATAATTCTCTAGCAGGAAAAGCATTATTGTAATTGAATGATTTCGGGGCTAACATGGAGTCTTAAATTTTGCAAAATAGGCAACATTTACAATACAAGCACAATGATTTGCGAGTGAAGCGTTTCTAAGTTTCACTTTTCATCACAACATCGAGACGGTTTAATCTCTTCAATGCTCGCCTGAAAGTCGACTGTGAAGAAGAAAGTTTCAATAGATATACTTTATATATATTTCTTTTACCAATAAGCGCAACGATCATTTGAGGAACAGAAGGAATTGACGTGAGACCATCAGTATTGAGTGAGAGGTAATTTGCAAGACGAAGGTGATGTCTGTGGCTGACATGAGTGAGGATATTCTGTCAACCAATTAAAGGCCGGATCGATACCCACTGCTGTGGCTTTATTATGGGCCATCCTCAGTTCAGCCACACCGGCCATACTTAACTTTTGTGCAGACTCATCGTGTGAAGGGTCCCCGCCTCTGGCACGGCAATGTCGGCTGGCCTCTGATAAGGTCTGATAAGGGATGGAGTGCACTGGTCCTGATAAGCTATCACTAGCCAATAGATAAAGGGACTGATTGACAGGATAGGTGCTAGGCTTGAATAGGAAAGTATAGACCACATGCATTCTCGCGATACCTGACAGGGAAATCAGCTGGGAATGAAATGGGCATCAATATCCCGCCACGCTGCAGCAACTACAACCATCGAGTTTTTATCTGTCATTTTTTATAAATATGTACACGCGCGCCCTTGTCTTTGGGGAGAAATCCCACTCTCATCACAATATTCACGCACATACTCCGTCTGTTGGGCGCAATGCTCCGCAACATGTCTCGAATCATCATTTACAATGCGACCATTCTTACATTGGATAATGAAGACACCTTTCACTATCCAGGAACTGTTGAGATAGATGGAGATACCATCAGCAAAATATATGATGGCAATCCGAGTAGCGACTTGCTGGAAGATCCCTCGGTCACTGCTTTGGACGGCACAGACAAGTTGGTTATGCCGGGGCTTGTTGATCTTCATTTTCATACTTCTGTGGCAAAGGTAGTAACACCTAGAAAGGGATCTAGAGGTACATAATTAATTTTGCTCCAGGGATTTGGAGATGAGCTCCCCTTGAAGGAATACCTCGACCAGGTGTGGTATCCTAGCATTCGGGCGTTGACAAAAGAACGGGCCTACATTGGTGCGCTTCATTCTTACTGCACGGCTATAAAGTCCGGTAGCACTACCGTCAACGACATGTACCGGTTTGTGGGATCTCTTGCCGATGCGGCATGCAAGATTGGCCTCCGAGCGGTGCTTAGCAATGAAGTTGCGCTTGCCGAGTTCCAGCTCGACTCCATCGAGGACAACAAGACATCTTTCCTGCAAAACAACGGCAGACAATCCGGCCTCGTTCGAGTATGGATGGGTCACGAGTGGATGTGCACCTCCAATCTCGATTTGATGGCCCAAGTGGGTCGGATGAAGAAACAACTGGGCACCGGGCTACATATCCACCTCAGCGAGTCGGAACAAGAATTGGAAGACACTAGACGAAAATATGGCAAAACTCCTGTCGAAATTGCTTACGAGTCTGACTGTCTGGGTCCCGATACAGTTGCGGCACATTGCGTGCATTTGACTGACAGAGATATTTCGCTGTTGGCAGAAACTGGCACATCGGTCTCCTATGACCCTGGCTCCAATGCAAAGCTTGGAAATGGGATAGCTCGGCTCCAAGACTTGCAAGCTGCTGGGGTAAATGTCGGCATGGGAATTGACGCATTCGAGTGTGAGAATAGCCCAGACATGTTTGAGTTGATGAAATTCGGCTCTCTCATTCAGCGGGCACTGCATAAAGATGCTAGCTTGGGAAAACCTCACGATATCCTTCGCATGGCAACGTCAAATGGCGCAAAAGCACTGGGCATCAATGCTGGCATGATCAAACTGGGAATGAAAGCCGACTTGATTGTCGTTGATCTCACCAAGAACCAGATGTTTACGCCGCTTTTGAAGGAAAGAAACGCGCGTAAGACAATGTTGGAGAGTCACCTCGTGTTTGGATGCAATGGGTCTGCGGTTCAACATTCCGTCATTGATGGTAAATTAGTGATGAAAGACTTTCGAATTCTCACTATAGACGAAGAGAAAGTTCGTCAGGATATGGATCTGATGTTTGAAGCAATATCGACTGAAATGAAGGAGCTTGTTATTGCTACATAGGATTCTTAGGCTTGGGAAGCTCGCCTGTCGTAATTTCATTCGCTTGCTCCCAGATTTAAGAATCATGCAAGTAGGTATAGTTCAATACAAAATAAAATCGATACCATCATCTTCTTTCAAGTTAGTGGCGTCTCTGTACATATACACTAGGATCTCGCTCACCAACACAGCTCTCCCAGGCGAGATACTGCGATCCGCTGGATATGTCTCCATGATGCCAAAGTGTTTCTAGGGTCACGATGCCATGGTAAACAGCCTTTATCTTGAATAAATCCAGCATGGTTGCAAGCATCGTGCGGATCCGGTCTCTGTGATGAGGATTGATCGCTGCACACCCAGCTGAAAAAAGAGGAAATAAGAGCACGATTCCTGGACAAGGGCCGTTCGAAAATTCGGTACCGGAGAGAAGTCGCAAAATCTGTGCCACACTATGTTGCATGTCAGCCGCCGCTGGGTGTAGTTTGCGGAGTCGCTGATTTATTTGAAGCAGAACTCCGTAATGGTAGGCTAGGTTGATGCTCTGATATTCGACCTCTTTTGGAGAAGACGAGCTGTTTGTTTGGAGTTGGGCGTGGCTTTTCTGAATCATCATCTCCAAATTTCTGACCAGGTTTGGAATCTGAGCCTGCAAGTCGCTGGGTTGTTGAAGTAGCCCTCCATCTTGCTTCCGTAGCAGAGAGCCCATATCCACAAATATTTGTACTAGATCTGTCGAGTACGCTGTGAACTCGTCGATGCACTGAGTCTGGGTATTTTCATCGACCATACGAACCGCTTGGATAGAAGCTAGCTCTGATGGAGGAGACTTGGAAGCATTGGCAAGCGCAACTAATGAAACAAAGCACCTGGCAATAAAAGCTCGAGTCGGGTCCTCACACTGGATACTCCAGATCGATAGGTCGGTAGAGAAGAGAGATGCAGCCCCTTCCAAATGCAATCGCCAAGAATGAGATTTGTCGTTACCAGCCACTATTTTTGAGTAGCAGAGAAGGATTATGGCGGATGCAGTTGTTTCTATGGGGGCGTCTTGATTGTGCAGGAGCTTCAATCGCAACTGTTCAATAGCCACCGCCTGCAAGTGTGCTATGTGCTGCATGTTCTCAGGTGACCCAGTGATGAATCTGTGAGCAGCTGCTAGATGGAGAACGGCAGCTAGCACATGAGATGTGGTGACTGCCATTGGAATAAAAGTGGCGTTAAAGTTGTGCTGGATTTTATCATCGCACGAGAATGAGGTGGCAGCGTGAGTGAAGTGATGCAGCAAGAGCTTGTATGGAGGAGAAAGATCCGGTAGAAAGGATAGTGCGTTGGGTATTGAGGGTGCCATGCACTGTTGTGGCTCGTGAATTGGTTGTGGTGTCGAACATATGCTTGGCTGGTCTTGCGGACCCGCGCTTGATGTTGTGGGTGGCACGAGACTTTTGCCGGCCTCTCCATGTGAAGCAGGGCCATAGACAAATGACGATGACGATCCAGCCTGCACAATTGCAATAGATTGCCTTGCTATGCATCTTCCAAAGGCAGATTGCCTAAATGGCCGACCACCCCAGGCAATGCGCAAGCCGTACTCACATTGGCGATTGTGCCGTCGGCACATTCCACAAACGGGTTTTCCTTCATCGCACTTTCGGTGATGGTGTCGACACGCGAGACAGCCGGAGCGAGACCGAGAAGCAAGGCGCCTTTTCCGGGTTGGCGTGTCCATGCCGACAAGGCGAAGGGAAAATAAGCGGCCATGACTATCGCGAACTGAAATGTGGTGGGAGATAGCCTCAGATAGGTGACTCAGCAGCCAGCCGGGCCATGATCTGCAAAATGCATCTGGCCCCACTCACCTCGTCGAGCCATTGCCAACTAAGCCCAATACAGTAGCAGGATTTGCTCCGTTGCCAACTTGGATAGTATTGGGAGGGTTCTATTGTGAAGTGCAGAGCACTGACGGCTTCTATTTTGTGCAATACCGATAGACCGGAACTGATTATACCCCCATACCAAATTAAATATTCTAGCCCAGTCACATTACACCTACCATAGATGAAGTGGTTAGCGCTATTGGAATTTTTGTATTGGGTTGTAGTGTGTAGACTTGAAGTTTATAATTTAGAAAGACCATTTGTAGCGGGTGTGCTTTTGAGCACCGTGTCATAGAGCAAAATATCAGTTGATGACTGTTGTTACAGTATATATTGCACAAGAAAACGGAAATACGAGGCAGAACCATGGTCACCAACGCCAAGATTAGAAGCAAATGCGTAGAATAATATTCAATTATACGTAAATAGTCAGGGGTTGGAGTATTGGTTTTTTGACGTCATAGAGCTGCTCTCGGAAAGTACATTCAATCACTCATCTACCACGGTCGGTATGTTGTCACTGATGAGATGGTCAAAGTAAAAGATCGAGTGCAGAAAAATAAAGGGAGAGTGGGACCTGGTAGACGAGGGAGGTTGAGACATGCCCCGAATATTTTGGTTTGATGCCTAGTTCGAGGTGGTTTCACTCGATGCCGGTGTGTTCATTCCGCCTGGAAGGCCCAAAATCACTGTGCCAAGCAAGTGTCGGTATGCACCGGTTAAGGGGTAGAGTGTCTTCTTTGCAATGATCAGAACCTTTCAAGGCTAGTGTGACATTATTGTAATACTATGGTAGGTTATTCAATACTGCCCGTTGATAACTCTTTACTTGATTTTCGCTTTATGAGGGAGGTGTGTATTATTGTTAGCTACCCTTTTCATGGATGTCAAAATCTCTGGTATTGATGTATCCGTCATTGAATTGGCTGAGAAATGAGCCAGTCTCACAACACACCACGCAATATCTTACCTACCAAGGGGAATGCAAGACAATCACAAGCACCAAAACCCAGTATTTGAGCTCTATAAATAGCATTGAGCCCAATTTCTTGGAGTCTCACTGCATCCGCTCCCATTGTTTTCGGGCTCGAGTAAATCACCAATTTTGACCTTCAAGAGAGAGAAGCTGCGCTCGTTAGACGAGGATATACTGAATAAAATCTATATCAGATCATCCTCAGTTAGTGTCTTATGAAGGGATAGAAGTGGGGATTAAAGGGTGAAGAGTACTGAGGGAGGATCGCCCTGTACCAAGACCCTTCGTTCCAAAATGCGCTTAGTGCGTGGGTGTGCTCAGTACCCCGTAGATCTCCTCGCTCATCCCTATTGCCAATTTCTATTTCTCCAGTTACAAATCTCATTTTCTATACCCAGAAAACTTTTGTGTCTGGTTGCGGTCACTTTTTGTTTTATCTCTGGGTGAGATTGATGCCATTCAACCATGGGTGATCCACCACCCTACCAGCATGAACATGGCGATAATGAAGATGAGGAAGCCCTTGGTCTTCTTGAGGAACTTGAATACGACGAGTTGCCACTCACAGATCAAACTATCTATACGGAGAAGCGAACCGGCAAAATCCCCCGATTGATCTCCTTCATAAAAAACAACCTCCGATTCCTGCCCAATAAAGAATCGAAGCCGCACAAAATACTTTGTTTTCTCATTCCTAGCTTTCTTCGGCGGTGCGAAAAAAATGACCCGCCCCCGCTGTCGCCAACAGCGTACCTTGATGGTATGAGAGGCATTGCTGCTTTCAGTGTGTTCCTACTTCACTACAGCCAACCGGTTTACAACGTCCTTGAAGGATGGCATGCGAAAAGCTCCGACTTTTTGAAGCTCCCGATCATACGGCTACTATATGGGGCAGAACCCGGTGTTGCACTGTTCTTCATCATCTCAGGATACGCCTTATCATATCGACCTTTGAAGCTTCTACGGAAAGGCAGCTACCAAGAATTTTCTACGGCCATCAGCTCCACCACCTTTCGACGACTTTTCCGCCTCTATCTACCTATCATCGTCTCAGCCTTTGTTATCCATTGCCTTGTTCAACTTGGTGCATACGACTGGGCAGATCCGTACTATAGCGACAGAACCTATTTCAGGGGCGAAGTGCACGAGACACCTCCTGTTAAACACCCCAACGTTTGGCTCCAGGCGCAGGCATGGTTTACCAATGTGTATAGAATGGTACATGTCTTTGGTTGGGACTATGACTACCCAGATTCACCGAGTATGCAATTTCTTCGACGTTGGCTTGTGAAATTTACTGACAGCAGAACTAGGCTACGACCCCCATCTCTGGACAATTCCCATCGAGTACCGTTGTTCGCTCTACCTCTTCCTTGTCATCATTGGTACTAGCCATCTAAAAACTGCTTGGAGACTTGTCAGTCTTTTCAGTATTCAGATTTTCACTATTTCGCATTCCTGTTGGGAGTTTAGCATGTTCCTCTTCGGCATGATCTTTGCAGAGCTGGATCACATCCGTAACGGGCGCGAATCGCCCGAGCTCGCAGAGAAAAAAGAGCAGCCCATCTATCTCAAATTAGTAAAGATTCTTGGTTGGTGTATACTCAATGCCTTGAGTTTATATCTCATGTCCTATCCCCACAATGCCCAGAAGTGTCCTGGATTTATAACCCTATTTCATTGGACACCTGAATGGTGGGGACCGCCAGATTTTCGATTTTGGCAGTGTGCTGGCGCTGTCATTTTTGCATTTACAGTTCCTCGGCTACCAATTTGGGTAAGCTTTTACAATTCAAGGATTTCTCAGTATTTTGGCAAAATTTCATACGCCTTATATATTGTTCATGGGATCACTATACAAACATTTGGCTGGGTTTGGTTGAGGTGGTCTTGGAATCTCACTGGTAACAAAGGATTCATGTTTCATCTCGGGTTTGTTCTTGCTTCCATGTTCGTCATTCCAGCGACTATATATATTGCTGACATTTTCTGGCGTGCCGTGGATATGCCATCAACCAAATTTGCAAGGTGGATTGAAAGTAAGACGAGAGTAAAGATAGATTAACAGAGCCTTGAAATACAACGTCATTCTATAGCGTTCTGGACAGCTATTTCAGTTGCTAACAGAAATAATATACTGTTTTTACATATATAGGACCATAAAGAATTTTGCTTGCATAGTCATAGTTCGGACCAAAATAACATTGTTCGCCGGTACCATCCGAACCACCTTTAAGAACCCAACCAATGTTATAGTCTTCTAACTCATTGCTGATTCCTCCTCGCAATCTCATTGAAGCGAAACTTTTGCACCTCTTTTTTTACCCCTGCAGCCAACTCTTCCATATCTACTAGCTCTAGTTCGCCGGTTTCATCGAAACCCTCTAGCGCTGTAGTAGTCATCTCGCAGTCCCAGCACGTGCAGACAGAATACTTTTCTCCGAAATGAACGGCGTATAATTCGGCCGTCCTACTCATACTGACATCCAGTGTTGTTTTCCCAAGCTTGTCGTTATGGTCAATAAACCGCCCGCACCGGCTCTTCATCGTATCTGCGTACGACTGAGCCGAAAGCTGATGAGAATGCCACGCTAGATCAATATCCAACGTTGGGACCAGCATTGTGCCTGGGTGCAACTGAAACAACTCTACAAAGTTTTCATAGCGCTGAGCAGCTCCACGGACTGTGCCAGCAAGGCCAGGGCTACGTATCCACAGTTGAGCGTGCATCTTGTCCACGAACTTTCCTTGACGTTGAACATTCTCAACAAGTGTTCTGGTGAGATCCTTCTGCGTGACCATCAACTCGAGCGTATTGACAAACGCTCTTTCTTGTCTAGGAAGGTGCTTCAGAGAGCGCAGTTGTGAAGTTGTTGGTACAAAGGCAGTTATGGCGGAGTCTTTGTGTGACAAGAGTGAAGCAACACTGTTTTTAGATGCTCCCAAGTAAACAAGATAATCAACAAGATCCGGCTCCAATCGGGCTGTCTCTTTAAGCCAAGTCACATCAGCGGCGGGTAATTTGTACCCAAGAGTGAGTGAATCAATCGCGGCATGCTTCGTCATGGTTCAGTTATGTCTCATCATCACACTAGCAATTAACTTACTATTTTCTCCCATGGGAACATAACGCGGGGAAGAAATTTTAAGGAATTAGTTTCGCAGTACTGGTGGTAGGTGCTTGGGTTTAGCAAAAAGGCGTGCCATATTACAAGCACATCTAACACATTATTAGTCAAGAATCTGGCCTGATTTAAGATAAGTAAACATACCTAGTGGTGGTAGGTGCGGAAGGACAATAGCGGTCTGTCTTGAACTCTCAATACTGCCTCTTGGGAGCGCAATCCTCAAGTCCATTGTTTTAGCCCAGGACATGAATCTTCCTGCAGCAATCTCTAGAAAATACCGCCATTTATCTCTTCGCCGCGTATCCCACGTCTTGTCTTTTATTTTGTGCTGTTCGCGGACATACTTCCTGTCCTTGGTTGACCATCGTCGGCGATACACAATTTGGTTGTTCACAGATACACCAAACGTGGTATTCAGCGGATCGGAATTGATTACTTGGGCTTGGAGTTCGAAAAAGACCTCAAGAAGCTCCAAATGCACAGCGCATTGGCCAGAAGAGGGCAATGCGGAATCGCTAGAGTCAGAGGGAACCGAGAAAATGGACTGATCTGGTATGGCGAAGGGAACTCCAGTGGCTTCAACGACCGAGAGGCGCCGGAATTGATCTTTGCTGGTTTGATGAAGATCCTTGAGATTATCAACTACTAGGTCCGACATGGCTTAGCAGCGACAACCAAGTGTCAAATGTGTTATTAACATACGCCACAGAGCGTTTGGGCCAAGGAGCTACAAAGGTGAAAAGATAGGAAAAGGCGGCAATCGCAAGGATCGGTGTGCAAGTGGACGCGGACAAATTTTTTCGTGGCATTTTGACCAGCACAGCATACTGCATGCGGTCCAAGCGGGCAATAAATCTACATTGTGAGCACTGCCACTCTCGCTTCTTCAGCTCTCAGGGATCATGTTACATCGTGGTGCTTTGGCGAGGCTGGATTGGTATTATTGGCCTGCACCCCTGCCATGGTGCCACCATCATCCTTCAGCGAACCCACCAAGCCCCCTGCCCCCTTGTCCACCTTGGGGCAATCAGTTAAGTTATCCAAGCTCTCCTGCCATGACCTGCTGCTTCAATTGCATGTTGGAACCAAGACAGTCTTCAGGCCTTGTGAAGGCACCCGTAAAGCCATTGCGTCTTTCAATGCCGTTTCTCACTTTTTGAATTTCCACCACCACCTATCGACGTACATGTTCGGATCTTGGATGTTGTATTGGAATGTCGCCCTTCGTGGAATATACCTAACCCCGATAGGGCTCGTTGCCAGTCGAGTTTTAGCGCTATACAAAAGCATCAAATCACTGAAAGTAGCGTATGAAAATGTTCCGAATGCTTGGGAGCTCTTGGATGGGATGAAGCAGGTCGGAACCGCGGTGCGTGAGAATGGAAATTTGGTTTCCGGGTCTAACTAACAATGTTTTAGGGATTTGTAACATTGGGTTGGGATCTTCTTGCCATTTTCATAAGCATCTTTCTTTTGGGGAAACCTACTCTGTTTGGGCTGGCTCCTCGGCCTCGCTGGTCGTCAGGACGTCGCCCATCTTATTGGGTTCCCATCGGCATTTTCAGCATTTGCGACTTGACTTTATCAGCTGCGCTCATCTCTGGAACATGGAGACAAGCGGAATTTCTCCCCAAAAAGTTGACCAGCTGTCAGGACGCGATCAACTGGAAAAATGGCACGGACGGGACCAATCTTTTCACCGTTGTCAGTACAGCCAATGCTCTGGATGACAACAAAAGCCCAGATGAGATCTGCACCAATCTAGTTGGATTTTGGGCGTTTGCTATTGCTGTATGGTATGCAAATAATTTCTGGGTCAAGAATATCACAAAGCTCTATACCCCATGCTGACTAGGCCAAAGCATCATGCAGCTTTTCCTCGGCGTTTTCAATATTGCGCATGCCTGTGCAAGTAGTAAACCAACATCTGGCTCATCAAAACCAAACTCTTTGGCGATAGTTTTCGGAATTATCTGCGGGCCTATCATACATCTCTTCTCCCCAGTTATTGGAGCGCTTCATCACATCCGCCCATCAATAAGGTTCTCAACTAGATATGTACGCAAGAGTCTGAGGAGATATAAGAAAAGAAATCTATCCTTAATCGAAACAAAACCCCATTCAAGTGTGAGATGGCGTAATAGGACGGATACCGCAGAGATTGGCATTCTTCCACGGGTCGTTGTGGCACGCATTGCAGAGAAGCTACACCATGCCGATCTTGTCAACCTGAGCCTCTCCTCTCATGTCTTGCGCGTACGATTTTTTGGGAACGAAGAGGCCAAAAATTTGCTGGATGATATGCGACAACATTCATGTGAAGGAAAATCAAAAGCATCGTGCAGCATCTGCGGGACTCAGACATGCAAAGTAAATCGCTCGCTCACCACTCCCAAACTCATTCCAATGCTGACAATTATCAGGCATGTGTTAGGGTTGGAACTACACTGCAACCCAAAACACAGGTACACATTCTGAAGTGTCGCCCTTGTTGCTCGCAATGCTTCTACAAGAAAATCTGCAAGGCCCCTTGGGTTGGGCATCGCCACGGTCAACACATGCCCAGATGTGAGCTAAAAGAGGAACGGTTGGCAACTGGCAAGAACATAGCCCAGCGCGAACTCGAAAATCTCTCGACAAAAACGGACCTTTGCCGTATCTGCGTCGCCAAGAGATCGGCCCAGTTGTCCAAGAGGCTGGAGCGTGATGCACGCTTCGAGTTGGAACGCCTTGCAAGGCAGCCGCTAAGCTGCCACTACTGCCACAAAATGCTGCAGCCATCAGGGCTACGGTGGTGGATTTGCTCCGACTGCCAAGTCGAGTGCAGGTCACACCTGCATGGCTGAGGAATTGGGCACTGTTAGGCATATCCGTAAGGTTAAGCAATGAGGTTACATCATGGTCCATCATGCGCCCGCCAGGGATAATCCCGCACATAATTACAAGCTGCTGCGCTTTTTACCACTCTGGGGACCCCGGAAACATTCCAGTTTGCCTTGCAGCGCGTGAAGCCGGATTGCGTTGCGATTCGTTCGCTCCCTGGAAAGCTCTTCTGCGGCTGAAGGGGAAACGACAAGGGTGTCTGCAACACAGCCACGGCAGAAATACCCGCGTAGAAATGACTGCTGTATCCGACAATGACAGCCCGCATGATCTCATCCAGTCTTCATATCGATTCAGACTTGTAAACTTCCAGCCAATCGGTGTACGATCAACAAACTTCTGGAAGCTTGTCGAAAACACGCAACTAAGAATACTAATTCTGTTGCATGAATGCACAAACCCACAAATTGAAAAAAAAAATGTCGCGACGAAAGAGTCTTCGTTCGCTTTTCTCCAGTTCAAGTGTCGCAGCATCCGACATAACGCCCACCCCAGACATAGAATGGACACCAATCGGGCCTGCAAGTGAGCATCTAATGCATGAGCTTGAGACTCTGTACTGGGAAGGCGTGAGGGCAGAGCTCGAAAATATTGTGAGAACTCTAAGGGTGTGGCAAAGCAAAGAGTTCACAGGCGTTGTTCTACGTGATGAGAGTGACAGCCATATTCACGGGTTCGACACCTTTTTAGACCAAGTGAGCCATGAGACACGTAAATTTGCTATACGCTATGGTACGTTAGACGTGAAAGCCACCTACAGCACACTTGTAACTTTGATTGACTTGAACCAAGGCGAGAAGAAAGAAAAGAAAGAGAAGCAAGACTCGTCCAGCCTTCGCAAACTCCGGTCTTACCCAGACTCCCTGAAAGATCATCTTGAGAGTAGAAAGAGCGAAATTTCGAGTGCTCGTGTGAAAACTGGAGTGAGAAACGCATTAAAGGGTACAGCTTCCCGCATATACAATTCCTGACATTGACTGCTAACTCGGCATGCTCAAGACATTCCAAAACTCACCGGAATACAACAAAGAACATGGATGCTTCTTCAAGCCTCTGGTATGTGATTGAACTAGATTCGGCTTTTGTTCACTGCTAATCTTGTTCAAGGATTTCTTGACATGGACAAGTTAATTGAGCATCGACCTCCTCCGGACAAGCTTGGCTTCTGGAAAAGACCAGCGATTCCACAACGTAAGCGCACTTGTAAAATAGCATAGAAATACTAACCTTGTCCAGTTAAACTATCTAAATTTGACGAGTTCTCAATCCCACGGTTTGAGCCTCTGCATTGCATGCGACCAGAATGTCACAACATTATTCGCGGGAGTATGTTTATCCACAATGATCCTGCTCAAGATGAAGCCGGCATCATATGTGAGGATTGTTACCGATATAACTTTTATGGCAACAGGTCCTATGTCAAATCTTATAAGCATTGTATTCTTGCAGAATCCATGACACCTGCAGTAAGTAGACAGATTTGCTACTGTAAATCCGTCCCGCACTTTGATGGTACGGGGAAGCCATTGAGCCTGTTTCCAGTCGATAAACGTGCCAAGCATCTTGACGCAGCTGGAATCGGTAGCATGCAGTGCAGCTTGCTCAAACTCGGCGAGCACGTTGCGTGGGCCAAATACAAGGGCTTGCAGAGTATCGTTGGAATAGACAAACCAACACGCTCTTCCAAATTACCTTTCAGGTCGTCTTCGGTAAAACAAACAGAGACACCTGGGGGACAGGGAAAAGAAAAGCGAAAAGGTGGTGCATCTTGGAAACCGCAAAATTTGAGAATGGTTTCTCAAAGCACCATGTACGACGCAAACGATCGCACGGCAACGTCGAGCACAACCAGTGTGGCCAGTGAAGCGGAGGCAGATGAGGATATTCCGTTATTCTTCAGGCGGTTTACCGAAAAGTATCCCTTTGGCAATGTTCATATGGCGCTTCGGGTCGGGCCATTGGTTATTGAGAATGGAGTAGCGCAGTAAGCTGCATTCCAGGCCAGCAGCATAAAGAATGGAGTGACTAATTTGTGACCAATAGGACGCACGGAGGTGCTTTTATCTCGCTGCGCGAGACAGCTGTGTATCATGAACGCTTCAATCTTGCCCTCAAGCCGAAACCTAGTCTTGTAGTTGGTGGTTCAGACGAGCGCCAGTTGTGGAGAGGATCTCGCAGGGACGCAATCCCAAAGCGGTACAAGGCGATGCTAAAACAAGTGGCAGGCATTCCTTTCAGTGGCATGCTACCGCGTGATGTTGAACTGGAGATAATTGAAGATCTGCTTTCGGCAAGTCAGAAACTATTTGACGAAGCGGGCCTTCCGTTGAGCGATCAACTCCGTCTGCTCAACTCTGGAATCGAACCCGCCCTGGCAAAACTAAAAAGTCTGCTTCAAGAGCACCTTAGAATTTACATGTACAGCATTTCGGAACGACTTACGGATCCAAAGACGAAAATCAAGTGGAGCATTCACGATAACAATTGCCAGTCCTTCTGTAATAACCTGATTGACCGCCGGCTCTTCGAACCGCTTGTCAACGGACCCAAAATAAACAACACGCCCTTTTATGTCATGAGCTTTGTATGTCCAGATGAAGGATACATGCAACGAGGCGTCAAGTCCAAGTTTGATGTCCCCAACGGCCTCACCGAGGAATATTTGCTTCGATTCCACTTTGGGCGCCACGACGAAGCCGACATCATCGACGCTTGCCAGGAATATTGGTACGACTGGGGAGCCTTTGGTGGCCCTCTCTATTCATACCAGGACCTCTACCCGTGGGATTGCACCGAAGCGTACGGGAGGTATCCAACACGTTGTGGGAGTTGCAATTTGTCCAAACACGTCTGGGCTTTTCCCTTTGATTCGTGGTCCATGTCGATGCTGCATCTGTCCCGCGATCGCTGCATGTACGCGCCCGCCACCGTTGCCAACGGTATCACGGCGACTGGAGCACGAGCAAGCCCCCAGTCCTGGATGCGAAACAGGCTCACGGTGATTACGGCAATTTCCATTTTGCACCGGACTGCGGCAGCCATGGCTCGGTCTCTGCGGTTTTGTGATGCCACGCGTTGGCTACATGAGGATGAGGGCCTTGCACGCAATGATCCAGCCCTTGCTCGCGTCAAGCTTGGGGGAATCCACCGCGCGCAGCCCTTTAGCCATTACTTCGAATCTGGCACTTATAACCACTACTTCTTGGCTCCGTGGGCCATCTGGTCGAGACAAGAGCAAATTGATGCGTACGAGCTTTTACGCGACGGTCGAGTCAAGCTCCCAGACGTCCTTCCCAGAGTTACGGCAAGGTTTGGGAAACGCGGAGCTGAAAGCGATTACTTTGCAGGATTCGAATCCAGATTCAGAGATACGGCGGAAGGTGGGTTCGACGATGGGGCCAGTATACGTCAAAGATCAATCATAGAAGGTGCCTTTGCTGATGCAGGATTCCCGGACGATGAGCGTGGAACCGATTCGTTTGGACATGGCCCGGCTTGTGCTGTTGACGAATCAACAAACTGTGGCGGTGGCACATGTGGAAACAGCACTTGTGCAGCTGGTCCGGATTGCGCCGGTGGAACTGTTGCAGGAAGCGGAGGAGGGGGTGGAGGAGGGGGTGGAGGAGGAGGGGATAGCGGTGGTGGTGGAGGAGGAGGAAGCAGCTGCGGCGGCGGAGGATACGATGGTGGAGGCGGCGATTATGGTGGAATGGATTATTAAGATTCACAAAGATGATTGCAGCCAGCCTTGTTCTATACAGTCTTCTAGTAACCCGCTTTGTCGCTATTGTATCCATCTACCCTTCTCCGACCGCAATGACACTACCACCCATTGGCTTGCGAATGGCGTCTCCCACAGCAGAGACATCTCGGGACCGTGTCTTGAGGAACTGGTCTTTTACATGAACACCAGAGCTACAACATCCACAGGGTTAGCATGCATTGTGTAAATGTGGAGAGATGTCGGAAGCACGTGAGAAGGAAAGACATACAGCAACGTCACCGACAGCCTGATAAATTATCTTAGTGAGTCGCTCTCCGTTCCAATACCAGTACGGTTCTTTTTGGATATTGGCCTCTCGATACTTGTTCCAGACCTCGTGTTCCTTGCGCTCGCACGTAGTACAAACCCATCGGTCTATTAGATCGCAGTCACACAGTTCTGTTGCGAATTTTCCCGCGACTTCTTCTTCTGCCTTGGCATCGCATTCTTGGCACAGGCAAATTATCTTTGCAATCTCGTGGGACGCATCTCGCCCAGGCCTGCGGTATCTGTCGGCCAATATGGCCGGAACACGGGGATACTCGCGGCATTCTTCGCAAATACTCACGCCACACTTGCAACACGGCAACGCCTCAGCCTCGCGACATGGAGGAATGAATTCGGCGTCATCCTCGCTGGCGAACTCGCGACGTTGGCGATTGCCGGCGCCGTCACAGAGGCACCGAGCGCTGAGGGCTCTGAAGATGCGGGGCGACGCTCGGATGTGCGCGAAATGAGAACGGTTTGTGGCGGCGAGATGGTATAAATCGACAGAGGTCATCCACGAAGAGAGGGTTGGGAGAATCGCATACGACGCGATGAGGTCAGTAAGTGATGGGGCCATAGCTCGCGTATTCACGTGGAGCTGTCCCGGGACGGTTTTTTTTGTTGTTGCAAGGTTTGGGTCGCAATGATTCATGCTAATTGGGGCGAGCCCGACAAGTCATGGTGCCTCAAAACTTAAGCCGAAACCCATTAATGAATGGCCGAGCCACGTCGCCAACCATGGCTGTCGCATTGAGAGTGTCGCAAGAGAGTCTCCACCAACCTCGGCCAATGAGCCAACCCTGTTTGAGGGAGGTATGTAGACTGGCCCCTGCACACGAGACACGATTGATTGAGTCTTACACGGTCACAACGGTTCAGCACAGCTGCTACAAGTCGCTGGTGCGAAGTAAGGCTCTAGTCGCCAGTGGTGAAAAGAAGAATTTATAAAAATACGAGTAGAACCTGTTGACGGAAATATGCAATGACTGACAGAGTTTCCATGCCGTATTCGTAGACTAACGGCATTTATATACAATGTCAGTGTCAGCCTCGTCGCGATGTGTATGCAAAAGTTGGATTTAAAAACCAAGACAAGTGGGGCACGCGCGGACAGTCGAAATCAAGTCGAAATTGCACAGGGAGAGTGCCGCTCTCCTGATAAGATAAGGCAAAATGAAATTTAAGTTAGGCATCGCATCACGTGCTTAACAGTGGCTGTTGAAATGGCTCAAGGGCGAGGAAAGCATAATTCACTAAGAAATGACGACGCCGAAAGCCAAAGGGCTGCCTTAGTCAGCAGCGCCATGATACGCACGAGCCATGTCGCCACGTCCGTCCTGCGTCGCAAATGCGAGGGGAGGCTCGGGTTGGAATCTCCATCTCCATCTCCATCTCCACCTCCCTACGTCGCCACATGTACTGCCGGCACACGTACATCTACGGCCTCACCCAGTGCCATGCCCCGCTCGAATGTGATCCGTAATAGTCCGGCTCAACCAGAGCCCTCCATGTCGCCGCCCATCCGCAAGACCATAACCCGGTCGCGCAACGGATGCGCCGTGTGCAAGTCCAAGAGAGTATGAAGCCTGCCTGCCCACCCTGCCCGCGCTGCTGACGGCCCCCTGCGCAGCTCAAGTGCGACGAGGCCAAGCCCTTCTGCTCCCGCTGCGAAAGGCTGGGCATCCCGTGCCCGGGATACAAGAAGTCGCTGAAATGGACCACGGCCCCCAAATCTAACCCCGAGCAGGCCACCACGCCGGGGACCAATACCACCAGCGCATCTGCGACACCCCAGGACGTGGCTGAATACACCTTTGACCAGTCTCAGCCGCATCCGCAGAATGCCCCCGACCTGTGCAACCCGGCCTTCTCGGACAGCTTCACCGACATTATCAATGCCGACGCCATGAGCTTCCAGGACCACGCCAGCATAGTCACCACCCTGCCCTTCATCGATCCCCCCGAGGACGCCCAGCAGCTTGTTGTCCTGGACTCGGTATCGGGTCCTTCGCCGTACAGCGAATACCAGGACACCAACGAAGATGAAGCCTGGTCAACCGCCAGTTTTAGGCCCCCGCAGCCCGAATCCAGTGCCCTGGAACGTCGCGTGCCGCAGAGGCGCATGTCAACGCCCCAGAGCGAAATGCCCTTGTCCAAAGCCCTCCAGGATCACTCGTCAATACTGGTCGAGTACTACTTTAAAGAGGTATGCGGTCTGATGTCCTGCTATGACAGTCGCATGAACCCGTACAGGACCGCTGTATCAAACGTCTGGTCCCAGTCGCAATCTCTCTACTACATCATCCAGAGCATGGCTGCTGCGTGTTTGTCCGAGGTGTCGCCCAACCTCTCAAACGTCAGCCGCCAACTCCGAGATGCGGCGGTGAGTTCCTTGACGATGGAGGCAAATGAAGGTCAGACGGACACGTCGTCCATGCTGTCACTAGTAATGCTTGGCATGAGCCTTTCGTGGCATGATGCAGGCAGTCTTGGCGAGAACGAGTTCCAGCTCCTTGCCAAGACGGTCGCTTCATCCGAGATGCGCGACGACAACATCCCGCCAGCTGAAAAGCAAAAGAAGCTGTTCTTTTACAATTCACTCGTCTACTGGAGAATGCTGCTGTCGTTTGTAACCGACCAAGATTTGACATGCCCGACTGTCAGCCATTCTCAGCCGCAACCGTCTCGGTCTATATCTGCCCAGCAGTGGGAGCTGCGTATGCCGCATCCACAAACAGGTGCAGGTATAGAAGTCATGGAGCTAGTTACCCAAGTCGGTTGTCTAATTAGGAGAGAGCGTAAGAGGATTCTCTCTCGCAGGTCCTCGTCGAGACAAGATATTGAGCAAGCCCAGAATGCCATCAAAGTGGCCGAAGAGCTCCATACAAAGCTGTGCGCCCTAGATATGCCGACTGAAGGCACAATTGTGGATTCTGGAGACGAGATGACGCCAACGAATCATCTGCTCAAGATTGCCGAGGCTTATCGATGTACTGGCTTACTGCAGCTCTATCGCAACTTTCCAGACTTGGTCCCACTGCGTGCATCCAAGAACTCAACAAACCAATCAATCTGGCTTGATACTCCCGAAAACCCCGGTCCACCTGCCGATGTTGGATTACTCACTGACACATGGTTGACCAGTCTAGCCCTTCACATTCTAGACATGGTGGAGGCCATCCCTGTGTCATCACGAAGCAGGTCTATTCAGCCATTTATTCTTGTCAGCGTCTGTAGTGAATTGACGCTTGGCCGTTCCTTCTGTCAAATACCTGGCCTACGGCAACCTCCCATCGCCAGCTTTGGATCCAGCCCCCGGATCAAGTCGCCGCCCTCACTTACAGACACGCTTCTGGGAAGGCGAGCTATCGTTTCTCGCCTCTCTTACTTCCAGAACATCTTGGCAGCCAAGCCTGTACGTCAAATGCTGGTGCTCATCAAAGAGACATGGGCCCGGATGGATGAGAAGCGGCATGATATTTATTGGATGGACGTGATGATAGAGAACGGATACGAAACGCTGATGGGCTAGACGGGGTTGTTTCTCAGCACAATGTGTAGTAATGGAAATGACAAAAGGTCAAAGACATGTCTGCCCCCTCGCCGGGATCACGCAGAATTTAGCTTAGCAAAACATTCCAGCCTGCGCTTCGGTATCATGCCACCGAGTTACGAGTGTGAAGCAATTCCTTCGCTTCTCGTGCTCAGCTTGGCAGGATTCTGCAAGCTCGCCAAATTATACCCAGAACTCTCGCGTCCCTCTTATCGTTTCCGTCTCTGGAGCCTCATCTGCACTCCACAACTTGATCCCATGGCCCCACCACCGGCGAGCTCGGCTCCTTTGTATAGCACTTCCGTTCTAGGTTTAGCACCCCTGAAATAAGCTCGGGCTTCCCCGCGACGTTCTTCCGTGACACGACTTTTGGGGGGCCGTTCGAACGCGTTATCACTAGTTTCAGTCCAGTCAATCGATAGTGACAGCTGATCCCCCCCTGTAGCCATCACGGCTTGATAACCAGTGCAGCCCAGCGATCCTCATACATGCGCGTATCCTTGGCTGGAGGATATATCTCGATTCCCTCCCGGAGCGGTTGCCTCCCGCCCAAGGCATCTTGCCCAAGGCATCTTGGCAAAAAAAAACCACAACAACCCTGACGCGGCAGCCATCATGGGTGACCACAGCACGGCAGCCGAGGGCCACCTCCAGAAGCGCTTCTCCAAGCTGACCATGATAGGCATGGCCTTTGCCATTCTCAAGTAGGGAGACAATACCCAATTACCACTGTTCAGGAAACCAAATAGCTGACCTTTTGCAAAGCACGTGGATTTCGCTTGCCGGGTCCATCGGCCTCGTCATGCCGTCGGGCGGCTCCGTTTCGTTTGTGTACGGCTTCATCTTCTGCGTCGTCTGCAACCTGTGCATGAGCGCCAGCGTGGGCGAGCTCGCTTCCGTCTGGCCCACCGCCGGAGGCCAGTACCATCACGCTTACACCTTGTCCACTAAGAAGTGGAAGAAATCCATGGTACGCTCGCTCGCTACTCTTTCTGGTTCTGTCCCCCCCGGGCCCTGCAAATTCTTACGTAAAACTAGAGCTTCCTTGTCGGCTGGGTCAATATTGCGGGATGGCTTACACTCAACACGACGGCTGCGTACTTTGGAGGTACTGAATAACACCAAAGAAAAAGATGATGGAAAAACTGACATTGTGTAGCGCGGTTTCTGGCTGCAGCCGCAGTAGTGGGCTCAGGAGGCAGCTACGAGATTTCGCAATGGAGCACCTACTTGATGTTCATCGCCGTGTCCATTATTGGCGTGCTGCTCAACATTTTCGCTTATCCCATCTTGAACCGGTGGAACGAGGGTGCCCGTAAGCATCGCCAAACCAGTCCTCTGCCACAGAAAGCCTGCTAACCACCCACTTGGTCCAGTATATTGGTCGCTGGGCAGCGTTGTTGTCATCAGCATCGTTCTGCTTGCCACGTCCCCGAAAACGGATGCCAAGTTCGTCTTTACAAACTTTTCCAACACAACGGGCTGGAGCGATGGCACCGCGTGGATGCTGGGACTGCTGCAGTCGGCTCTGAGTTTCATTGGGTTGGTTATGTCCCAAGGCGAGCCTTCGCCAGACCATGGTTGCTGACACAAGACACAGGTTTGATGCCGTTGCCCATATGACGGAGGAAATGCCCAATCCCACCAGAGATGCGCCCATCGCCATGGTTTCCGCTGTGCTCGTCGGCGGTGCAAGGTTAGTTCCCCTATTCACTAGACAAAGAAGTCGACTAAGCACTTCCTGCAGCGGCATCGTCTTCATCCTCGTCATGCTCTTCTGCTCAGTCGACCTCGACGCTCTCCTAGCATCCCCAACGCAGAGTCCTCTAACGGAAATGATACACCGGGGCACAGGCAGCAAGGCGGCCGCCTCTATACTGAGTGTTGCCGTCGCCCTGTGCTTTGTCAATGGAGCCAATGGCTGCGTCACGTCCGGCAGCCGCTTGCTGTGGTCCATGGCACGAGACAACGGCACGCCTTTCTCTCGATAGTAAGTTCATATTGTCTTGTGCGATGTGGCGGGGTGACGCGCTTCGTTCTAACAGAATTGATTTTATAGCCTCTCTCATCTCCACCCCAAGCTCAATGTGCCTGTTCGCGCCATCGTTGCCCAGGCTGTTTTCAATCTGCTCTTTGGTCTCCTCTACCTTGGTAAGTCACATTTCCGAACCGCACTAGTTCTCTCTCCCTCTATTTCTAACACATCCAACAGGACCCGAGGTTGCCTTTAACGCATACATTGCCAGTTGCACCCTCTTCCTCAACCTCTCATATGCTCTACCGGTCCTGATTCTGCTCATCCGCGGTCGAAGTGTCATCCTGAAAAACCCTCCCGCTTTCTGTCTGGGCAAGGTCTGGGGGTACATAATCAACTATACATCGGTTATTTTTGTCTTTGTCACGTCTGTTGTAAGTTTGCTTCTTCTCAGACGCACTTCCCTGCTCGGTTCCCATCCTGAGAATCAATACTGACATGTGCTCTCTTTTTCAGTTCTTCTGCTTCCCTCCGGCAATCCCCATCACAATATCAACCATGAGTATGCAGATCACGTCTTTTTACTATATCCATCTAACGTGTGCTAGACTATGTCACGGCTGTCATCGGAATCTTCTTAATTTTTCTTGTTGGCCTGTGGATCATAAAGAGAAAAACATATATTGGTCCCAAGTTCGACTTGATTCTGGGAGAGCTACCTGTGGCGACCCCGACGCTGCACGAAGTTCAAACCGAAACGTCGTCGAGTTCCAAGTACAATAAGTCAGATGACTAGCCTCGAGAAATACTAATAGCGAGAATTGCAACATAATTTGGGTATCTGTTTGGTTATGTTGGCGGCACGAAAAATTATTCAAAATCGAAATTGAGAAGGAAATAGGGAGCTTTCAGCCTTGATTTTTATCCATAGAAGAGCAAATAATTTATTCCCAATCATTTATGTTAATAGTCCTGGGATCCAGTCTTTGGCCTGGCAAAGCTCGCGGTGTGCTGGACATTGGCATCAAGAATGTTGCCGTTGCTGCCGTTGAGGCTGTCGTGGACGTCGAATTAAGGATAGCATTCACCTTCTTATCTCGCATACACCTGAGGGCTCGAGTGCTTAACAGTGGTCAAAAGCGTTTAGTCCGTACATGCGTAACGTTACCAAGGACAATTCTTATCTGGTCCCGAAACCTACTCCGCTATCGTCGGTGCATGTTGAAAGTATCCTATCAATCACTCGCACTAACGTAAACCCTACAAAAGGCAAAAGCATACGGCCGGGGCCGAGCGCCGAGCATTCGGAAGCCTCCGCCGAGTAACAACTTATGATAGCGATAACACGGCCGACAGGAAATTGATTGACAGAGAAGCAAAACATGTCCAGGTTATCATTTTCGCTATCAGGATGAAAATCGCTCGATGCAATCTCAGAAATTAGGTACGCCTCGACTGATCCACGATAATACAGTGCAGTGCATGATGTACAGTTTTCCATCAACAGGGGGGCAATCAATTCCAAGTCTCGCTCACTCACAGCCGACTGTTTGGCTGCACGGCATCTCGTCCCTTTGTATACCCATAGTGCCAATCCCCTCTGCCCAAGTCCTCGCGGATTTTGTAATTCTTCTCGGCAATCTCGACGGTCCGCATGTCGACGTCAAACACGCGCATGGCCTCCTCGCCGTCGGTAAAGCCGCCGGGCACGGGGCCCAGGATGGGCAGAACCACCTGGCTGCACCCGAAAAAGCCTTCTTCCGAGGGCCCGCCCACGTTGCAGTAAATAAGGGCGGCCGTGTTCTCGAACGCTCTTGTAATCAGCGTGGTCTGCACCATGAGCTTCTCACAGTCAGGGTTGTACGCGAGCCCCTCCTTGCACATGTCGGAGGCGGTCCAGTAGGAAGGGATGATGATGATCTTGGCGCCCGCGAGCACGAGCTGGCGAAAGGCTTCGGGGAAGGCCAGGTCCCAGCATACCAGGATCCCGACGGGGCCCAGCGGCGTGTTGATGACTTGGTGCGGGTTGGAGCACCCGCTGGTGTCGGCGGCAGCTTGGCGGGTGTATTGGATGGACGACGTCAGGTGCTGGCGCTCGGGTATCCAGAGGTTTGTCTTGGTGTAGCTGCCAAGCAGGTTGCCATGGTGGTCGATAAAGTGAGATGTGTTGAGAAGAGGCGGTCTGGGCGACGGTGATGATGACGACGACGCTGGTGTGGTCTCATCGGAAGCTGATCCGATATTGCTCTTGGGCGCATGGAAAACAACAGTTCCGGCGCATATGTTGATGTGAAGCTCCGACGCCAAATCCTGGTACCGTCTTAGATAGCGGTTTGCATCTTCAAAGCTGAGCGCGAATGATGGCTCCTCGGGCACCCAGCCGGTCAAGTGGTATTCTGGGAGAACGGCCAGTGATGCGCCCTGGGCCGCGGCGTGTCGGATCTGTTCCGCAGCATTGGAAAAATTATATTCAGCATCAAGAGGCTGACCGACAAAAGATGTCAGCGTCAGCATGTCCCATCTGTTGCCTTGCAGAATGATATAACAAGGCAGGGTGGGTGATGGAAGCTAGGTACCTTTGGTCTCATCTGTACAACGGCGACCTTGAATGTGGAATCTGATGTGATGGCCGCCATGATGATGCTTCCTTCACCTGTGATGAATGGGCATCAAAAATTACGACGGTGGTTGGACTCGGGGGTAAAGCGGCTCTGTTGGCTTTGTAGGTAGGCAGGCTTGTATAAAGCACAGATGTTGCGACGTTCAGATGGCGCTTGCGATTCCGAAGGACGGACGATGTAGTAATGACGACCCCACCCGGCATCATCAGTTTCCTAATGAAAAGATTCGCGTCGCCTCGCTGTATTCAAACGGCTGAGATCCTTCGCATCCGATAGCCGCCTTGGGAAATGACAGGTGGAGTGGACCGGTTTTTGCCGGCTGCCCGATAATCCCGGCCGGTGCGTTAATGCCCGTTTACGGAAATAGATTCTGGATGCGCCCCCCACCTGCGATGCAGAGTTATCATTGAGCCGCCATCTGAGTTTTTGACACATGCTGGGTGGGCTGGGTTGCGGGTGCTGCCGGGCCCTTCCGGCGGAATGCAGAGGAATGCTCAATAGGAAACTCCGCAAGTGGTAGTGCGAACCAAAGCCAAAGAGAGGGGTTAGAAAAAAAGGAATGAAGATTGTAGACGAGAGAGATGCAATATTTATTAGTCATGACAAGCTCGGCACAAAAAGTCTCACGCTTTATTTTTTCGGTTAGTCCTGCCGGTTTTTTTTTTTTTTCGTTTATCGGCCAAAACATGATGGCGCCAGTGCACTCAGACGCTAAATAACCCGACTCGTCCGATAGGTTGGACAAGAATAGGAGCCAAGATTGGGTATTTATCAATACAAAATAAACGTAATCCCGCAAATAAATAAATACTGACGCAAGCCAACGCTTGCGAACATGTTGGCGATGAGAGTATGTCACAGCTACCCTGCAGCTGTCATCGTCCAACACCATCATCACGTAACTCGACATGCAAGGATCTGATGCACTAGACCCATTGGGGCGAAATGTGCCGGAAACAACAAAGCCGACTTATGGATGGCCGATAACAACGAACAGGGGATTTGGTCTAGGGGTATGATTTTCGTTTTGCATTGAATCAAGTGCATACTTACGAAAGGTCGGGGGTTCAAATCCCTCAATCTCCATGAGTAAAGCAGCCCAGCCCAGGGCGATTCATTTTTGGTTGCCAAGGGCTGTTTCTTTTTGGGGCAGAGGTTTTTTTAATGATGGGTAGGTAAGTGATTGATGCATATGATATGTATAGTATGATTCGATCTGCAGATGTTGTGCTTGTCTGCAACAAGCGTGCATAACTTGGCCACACAATTCGAGTGCTAGATGCATAGCGCATGGCACATAAATGAGTGGGGTGGTTCGCTCACTAACCACGGCTCCTTCCACACTGGCACGTTAATAGTTGGTTCATCATGGTAATCTGCTTTGGAGCATTGGGCTTGGATCTGTGTTATTGGGCTGAGGTCATGGTCCTGTCTCGACAAAAAAGTCATGATAAACTGCATGTTCATGATGGGTGCATGTTTCATCTCGACATAGCCAATCGTGTGTGGCCCGTGATGAACCCCACCGTGACCAATTGAAATAAAAAGACAGTTCTTGGCACGAAAACCACAGGGAAAAGATCGTCGTTGGGCCTCAACCAGGGGTAGAGGTGATCGCATGTGGATATGCTCGTTTACGTGGTATGTGTCAAAAGTGCTTCGAATGTGTCTGTGTGTGTATTGACCAGGGTTGCGACCCTTGTTGTACTAGTACTTATAGATATATAGTTATCTAGAAAATATCTATCTAGCCCTATTTACTTTTATTTCTATTACCATGGTCTCTAATATACCCCCTTAGCTAAGCCTATAATTAAATAGATTAATTATCTTTTGCCCTATTTTTTTTTTATAGCCTAAATTAATTTTCTTTTTTTTGCTTTATTTCTTTTTTAGTATTATAATTTAGTTTCTAAGCTTCTTTATTTAATATTTACTTATTATTTATTTCCTAATATTATTTATTTAAAGTATTTTTATAAAGTTTAAATATTATTACTTTATTAGGAATTTAGTTATTTTATTAATAATATTATTTACTATTAAAATCTATTTTAATAAAACTTATTTATCTTAATATTTTTATTAGAATTAATATTAATAGATATTAATATATTATAGTTTAATAAATAGCTTTATTAAATCTATTATAATAAGGTCTATAGTTTTTATATTATTATATTTAATAATTAGTAATCTTTTAATCTTAATTTATAATTAATTTAGAATTTTATTAGTAAATATTGCCTTTTTTGCTATTTCTAATATAATTAATAGCTTTATCTTTATTATTAAAGTAATAATAGTAATTTATTTTAATATTTTTTATATAATTAAATCTTTAAATAATATTAAAATATATTTTTAAGAGCTTTTTTTATTATATATATTATTTATAAATAATATATTATTTATACTAATAAAGTTTAATATATATAATATACCTTTATATTTAATTTTAATTATTTAAGTATAAAATAGGTATTATATTACTTGATTGGCTATTTATTGGTATATTACTTTTGGATTTTAATTAAAATATTCTAATTATAAAATTATAAATACTATATTTAGTCTTAATAAGATTAATATAAATAAAATAAACCTAATTTTCTTTAGGTATATTTAGATAGCCTTTTTATTTAGTATTTTTATAGATAAAAGTAGTTTAATTTTTGTTATTAGAGTATTATATACTTATTTCTTAAGATTTATATTAAATTAGTAAGTGATCTTATTAATATATATATTTTATAATAATTATATAATTCTTTTAGCTTAGTTATAGATAATATAAATCCCTAGAAACCATTTTAGTTCTCCTATTATAATTATAGTATATTACTTTATTAGCTCTAATATTACTTATTTTATAATAATTATATTATCTTTAGTAAATATAAAAATAATATTATTAATAAAAAAGAAAATAATAATTCTTTCTTTTTATATAATATATAATTTTTATGGGATTTTTATAAGGCTAAGACTCTTTAATATCTCTATTAAGTATATTTACTAGATTAATAATAATTATTATAGTCTATATAATATCTTTCTTAAATATAGAGCTATGCCTTTCTTTTTAAAATCTAGAGATATTTTTATATATACTATTTTATATAGATTATAATTAATAAATATATTTATAGTATTTATTTAAACTAGCTTAAGGTCCTATACTATTATAATAACTATAAATACTTTAAATAATATACTTACTAGGGTTATTACTTTAGTAAATAATATATCCTTTTTTTATTAATTTCTATAGACTATTAGCCTTGCCTTATATTTAACTAAAAACCTATATTTATTTATCTTATATATAAATACCTATATATAGCTTAATACCTTATATTTTCTTATTTCTTTCTATAGTACTTCTTAGAGTAAGCTTATATCTCTATAAAAGGCTATATATTCTTTTTATACCTTTCTAAATTTAACTTTATAAGAATAATTCTCTAGGTCTTCAATTATACTTAGTAATAATAATAAATCCCTTTTATATATTCTTAGCTTAATACTTAAGTTTATTATAAAAGCCCCCTATTTTAGTAATAATTCTAATATTAAATTAAAATTCTTATATTAATTAATTTCCTTATTTGGTTTTACTAAAGATATTATTCTTTTATTTATTCCCTTGGCTCTAGCTATTAGAAGATAAATTATAAATACTATATTTAATACTTAGTCTAGTTCCAAAGGTAAAGATATATTAAATACCTATTCTAATATCTTTATTAATTCTTTATTATTATTTATTTTATTAGGTTTATACTTTTAATAATCCCCTTAATCCCTTTTTTATATTAGTTCTAGGATATCTTAATAATTTAACTTATCTTTATTATCTAGAATCCTAGGTAATTTAAATATAGGTTTATTTTATTCTAGGATTTATATATTTTCTAATTAAGCTAATAATATTTTTATTATCTTTATTAGTTTATTAATACTTTAAATAAATTCTAGCTAAATATAATTCCCATTAAATATAATATTCTTATTAAATATTATATCCCTAGTTAGAATAATCTTATCCTTATATAGTACTTAGATTTAGAAAATATTAATTAATTTATAATTAATTAAGTATTTAATATATATTCTTAAATTAAGTTTTTACTTTTTCTTTAGCTTTAGCTATATATCTAATATAAAAGGATATACTTTATATTTAAATACTTTAAGATATAAGAAAAATAGTTTCTTATTATTAAATACCTTATATAGAGTTTTTTATTTATGGGATTTCCTTAGGGTCTTATTATATAGATATATTACTATTACTATAATCTCTTTCTAGAGATTATATAGTAACTTAGCTATAATTCTTATATATTATGCTTTTTATATTATTATACCCCCTAATCTCTTAGCTTTATTATTCTATACTAGTATATTAAGTATAAAAGATATTTCTAATATTTCTCTTCTTTATAGCTATATATTAATTTATTTAGTAAAGAACTTTTTATTTAAATAAATTTTCTTAATCTTATATTTATAATAATTCTTTATTTAATTAATATAATCTTTAATTAATTAATAATTCTTCTTTTAGTTTCTTTTATATTTTAAAAAATTTAAAATAATTATTTTAGATTATATATTTATAATAAATATAATCTAGCTAAAGCCTTTATAGTCTTCTTTAATAGCTATTTAATTTACCTATATCTTATACCTAGGCCTATCTTTCTTTTTATTTAATAAATATTAAGAGATTTATCTTATTATCTTTTCTTGGTTATAATTAGGATAATCTAAAATTTTTAGTTCTTTTAGATTTATATTTAGGATTTCCTTTCTAAGTTTATATAAGCTATTAAGTTTTATATATTCTATATAAAGATATTATTTATTTTTATTTCCTTTTAAAAATAATAATGGGCTCCTAGATATTCTATATTATTACTAGCTTTAGAAAATAACTTACTTAGTTTTAGTAGTAATTAATAGATAATAAAAAATATACTATTAATATCTCTTCTTTATATAGCAAATAATTATATTATCTTTATAGTTTAGGGTTATATTATATATATTCTAGAAAATCCTTAATTTCTCTAGGGTTTAAAAAGATATTAGATTTATATTAAAGTTTATATAATAGGCTATATTATAAAGTTCTAGTATTCTAGTCTATTTATTAGGTAGCTTAATCTTTAAGTTTATATTGCTATATTCTAGAATAGGTATATTAAATACTTTTATAATTATTATATTTAATAATAAGGCCTTTTAAAATAATTTAAACTTAATAATATTATTAAAAATATATAATATAGTTCCTAAGTCTAGAATTATAGATAAATATAAGGGATAAATATTTAATAAGGTAGTAAAGTATTATAACCTATGTTAGCTTAAAGTGGTTAGGATGGGTAGAATACTTAGTTATACTTTGGTTATAAGTATCTTACCCTATTTATATTTCCTCTTTAATCTAAAACCTATTATTTTATATGGTTTTATATAAACTTATTTAATTAATATATCCTATTCTATATTAATAATTAAATTAATAAAAAAGAATTAAATAAATATTATTTAATATTTCTGGTTATTATAATTAAATA
>NAJI01000128.1:5584-64755 GCA_002179835.1 Calonectria leucothoes | reverse complement strand
TTTATTTTTATAATTATTTTAAAAATAATATTTATTTTTAAAGTATTTAAACTTAATATATCTTATTTACCCTATAGGAAAAATTCTTACTAACTTAATACCCAATAAGGATTAATATACCTATATATAACTTTTAAATTCCAATACTAACTCAACTTTTCCTTCTAATATAAAACTATATACATTATTTCCTTTTATAATACATTAAAATATAGCCTTTTAAGCCTATTTCTTATTATCTATTATAATATTTATTTTAGGATTATTATACTAAATTATTATTTACATAACTCTAATTACTACTAAGTCTATATTATAAAGAAAAGGCCTAGTATATTTATATCTTTCTTACTATAAATTATAGTAATAAACTAAGAAATAAATTATAATAAAATAACTATTATAATTTCTAAAATAACTTATAATAATAATTTTAATAATTTATTTATTTATAATTTAAGTTCCTATAAGATTATACCTTTAGAAATAATTATATTATTAATAATCTTCTCCCTAATCCTAATTATAAACCTAACTATAAATACTCTTAATTTTTAAGCCCTCCTAAGGGCAAAGTCTATAATTATATAACTTAAGAAATTTAATATTATTAATACTAAGAATTTATTAATATTAACTCTTTTTTATATATAATTTAAGCAAAAGAGATATTTTCTATATAATTAGCTACCCTAGTACTATAAGCTAAGGTCCTTTATCAACAAATATAGCTTTAATTTTATTAAAGTAATTAAAAATACCCTTAAGAATAGCTTTTAATTATATAATTATTATAATTAATAAGGATAAACCTATAATTACTTATTTATATAATAAGCTATATTAGCTATAATTTCCTATCTTTAAAGTTAATACTTAATAACTAAGACTTATATACTAGATTTAGCCTTATTACTAGCTTCTTTTGCCCTTGCTACCCTTTAATTATATTTAAGAAAATCAAATAAAAAGGAAATTAATATATTTAGTACTATTAATAAGGCCAAGGCTACCCTTATTAATTAGATTATTTAATTTAATCTTCCTTTTAAAATACTTAAATATAATACTTTTTAATACCTAATATAAATACCAAATTATATCCTTAACTAAGCTATTCTAATTTATTATTAAATAATAAAGAAATAGATTATAACTAAATTTAAAGCTAAGTAAAAGGAAATCTAATATTAACTTTAAATCTTATAATTACTTATTTATTTATTATTTAATACTTAGATTTCCCTAAATTAATAAGCTTTTCTTAGTATTATTAATTATTTTATTAATTTTAATAGTAATCTAATAATAAAATTACTTATATTAAAATATATTTTTAGCTCTTATTTAGGTAAAAATATTATTCCTTTAATCTTAAGGGTTATTTAAATCTATAACCTAAATAATATTAACTATTTTACTTTAGATAATACCTTAATTAATAATATTTACCTTAATTTCCTTTTTTTTAACTATTTTTACCTTTTTCTAAGCCTACTATTAATAATTAATATTTTAATAATTTAGTTATGCTATTAGGATTATATTATTAATTTTACTACTAAAGTCTTTCTTAATCCTTTAAAGTAAGCCCAAATAATTATACTAAATAATAATAATATAATATAACTAAATCCTAGTAAATAAGCTAATTTAATTAGTTAATTAAAGGTTAGCTTAGTTGCTAAGCTATTAAATATTATTATCTTTATTTATTAATTACCCTAATATTAAGAAAGCTTTTAATTATAGATTTAAATTTAATTTAGCTCTATTAATAATAATAATAACTTATTAAAGATTAATAATAAATTATAGCTATATAATAATAATAATATATATTGGAATTTAATATTTTATATAATTAAATAGGCTTTTTATCTTTAAAAGGTAATTTAATTATAGATTAGGATTAATTTAATAGAAAAGAAAAATCAATAATTATTAGTTTAAAAGAGATTAATAAAAGAAGATTAGAAAATCTTAATATAGGTCTATAATCTTTTTCTTTTTTTTAAAAAGAAAATAATAAGATTCTAATCCCATTACCCTAGTAATATTAAGTAAATAATATAGAACTTAACCTAATTAATAATTTAATTTAAAGAATAATATAATAATTATAATCTTAATTTAATTATAATTAATAAGTCTTAATAATCTCTTTATATTAGCTAATTAATAGACTATTTATTTAATTATAAGATAAATAATTTATCCTAATACTCCTTTAATTATAGTTAATTAATTAGGAGATTATACCTATAGGCTAATATAAAGGAATATTTATACCTTTATTATTAATTAATTATTAACTAATTAGATTATTATAAGGAATTATTAAACCAAATCTTAGTCTATTAGGCTATTACTATTCTTTATCTTACCATTAGGGCTTACTAGGTTAACTTAATAGAGCTATTAAGGAAAGGTCTTATAATTAAATAATTCCAAAGCTTTTTTTTATATGGTTAGGCAAATATATAATTAATAGGATAACTATAATCTATAAATAATATTATTAATTATAATAAATACTAAAATAATATAATCTGGCTACTGGGAAATAAGTTTTATAAAAAGCTAGTTAATATTAATAATCTAGCCCTCCTTAAGGTAAAGCTTTAGCTTAATTAGGCTCTTAAAAAAATATAAAATCTAATTACCTTTTAGCAATAATAATAGTAAGCTTTTCCAATATTAAATTAAATAATAATTAATATTTTTAGTATACCCTTAATATTAGCTAAATATAAATATATTTTTAGTTAAGCTAAATTAATAATAAGGCTATAATAATATAACTTAATTAATAAAATTTTAGAAATAATTAAGTATTTAAAATAATAAGGGGCTAATCTATAAAGTATTAATTAGATAATCTAAATAACTTAATTTATTCAATCTATTTAATTTAATTTAATTTAAGGCCTAATAATTTAATTCGATATGCCCTTAATTCAANNATTGAATTGAGCGCAGCCTTGTTCCCACCGCAGGGCGTACCCGAGTTCCAGCATTGGCTCAAGCACAAGGATGAATACGGACCGATAAGCTCCGTGACCGTTTTGGGCATGACATTGATACTCATCCACGACAAGACGGCGGCACACGATATCCTGGATCGACTTTCAAGCAAAACTTCGGGGAGGCCCTCCATGATGTTTGCAAACAAGCTGTGTGGGTATGAGTCTGTTTTGTTGTGCCAGGGTTATAATAGTAGCTATCGCCGGCAGCGTAAACTGGTGCATCAGGAGCTTGGCACCAAATCATCAGCAGCAAAATTTCGCGACGTACAAGAAACCGAAGTTGACCGCCAGCTCGTGCGCGCGCTCAGAGACCCAGACAACTTGCTGGAGCATTTTAAAATGCAAGTGGAAATGTTTTGATCCCGCTCATTTGACTTATACTGTGTCTAACAAGTTTGCATTTCTTCAACAGAACAACCAGTGCGACCATGTTAAAGATGACGTATGGTTACAGCATCGATTCAAGCAAGCCCGACAAACTCATTGGCTTGAACCAAAAAATGATGAGTGAGTTTTCGCTCGCCGCTGCCCCGATGGCTTGGATGGTCGACGTGATTCCTGCTCTTCAATACATCCCTGAAAACTTCCCCGGTGGCCAATTCAAGAAGACAGCTCGAAAATGGAGACGCAGTATCGAATCAGTCGCCAAGGTCCCGTATGGTTTTGTTCAGAGGCAAATAGCTACCGGCTTGTTTTCGCAATCATACGTGTCAAGACTCGTTGAGTTATTACAGAACAACGATCCCGACAGCAATGCTGCTGATCCTGAATTTGAGGAAGATATCAAATGGACGGCAGCGAGCCTCTATGGGGCCGGCGCGGACACCACTATCATAACGCTTACCACCTTTACCCTGGCGATGGTAATGTTTCCCGAGGCACAGTGGAAGGCTCAAGAGGAGATTGACAGTGTGGTTGGGACTGAAAGACTGCCTACCTTTGAGGATAGGGATAAACTACCATATGTCAACGCCATGGTTCAAGAGGCGCTGAGGTGGTGGCCAATCGCCCCAATGGGATTTCCGCATACCGTGGACGAGGCCTTTGAGTACAATGACCTGCACATTCCGAAAGGCGCCTATCTTCTCCCGTCTATCTGGTGGTTTCTCCATGATCCAGAGGTCTATGCAAAACCGGAAGCTTTTGATCCTGCGAGATTCCTACACCCACGCAACGAGCCTGACCCAGCGTCTGAGGCATTCGGCTATGGTCGCAGAGTGTGTGAGGGGAGGTATTTCACCTACGACAGTCTTTACATCAACATTGCGCGAACATTGTCCGCGTTTAATATCACCTCAGTGATTGGGGCGGACGGCAAGCCAGAAAAGCTTGATGTCAAGACAAAACCTGGAGTATTGAGCTTCCCAACCGAGTTTCGCGTCAAGGTTACACCACGAAGCAAACGGCATGTGGAAATGATTGAAACGATTGAAGTGAAGGGGAAATGGGAGTCTCCAGATTTCGATAAAGGAGTCAGTCATAGCGATTTACTTGACCTCTGATTCCTAGATTCTCGGCTCATGAAACGGTCCCTTGGGCAACTAATGCTTCAAACTCGGGCACACAATGAAGGCAACTTTGACAATAAAATTCGAGCATAGTGTGACTTTCCCATACTATTGCTTTTCGGCGTGAATTCCTAAGTAAATTTGGTCCAACTCTCCCTGAAACCCATTTTCCACCATTTTCCTTTGAACGGTTCCTTTACCAGTTCTCGGCAAGCTCAATCTTGGCACCACAACAATGAGTCGTGCATCATCAATCCGCTCATGAATATACCTCCTCTCATGGAAGGGTGAAATTCTGTCCAGAATCTCTTTTTTGAGAGCAGAGGCATCTTGGAGCCAGTCCTGCGTGATATCTTGGTGAGGCTCGACAAAAAGCGCTGGCGACGGCCGTCCACTGCCCACAACGACAGCAGCGCTGATGAGGTCGCCTGCGCAAACTTCCATTACATTGTCCTCAATCGACCGTGTGTCGCACCGGAGGGAAACTTCCATCTTGATCCAATCGTCATTGCGCCCTCTTGATAAATACTGGCCTGGCGCAACTTCTTCAAACAGGTCGCCGGTTGCGAAATCGCCATCTGGCTCGTCGCGGAGTGTGTGATGCGGACAATCAGCTGATTCCCTTGTTACTATAAGTTCCACAATTCGCCCATCCGAACCCGGTGATGTAGGAATGGGCACAAATTTGTACAAAGTTCCTGGAAACGGCTTCAGGTATCGTGATTCAGGCCCTTTGTCTCCACTGGATAGCATCATGCAGCCAACTTCTGTGCTGGCAAAGATGTTGACCAGTCTGATGCCATGCTGTAGTGCCCAAATTTCATCATCAGCCTCCAAGGGGAGTCCGCCGTGAGAACAGGCTGAAAAGGCTTGAAGGGTGGCAAGCAACTTTTCGTCCTTGCGAGATTCTCGGATGAGTTGGCCTAGGAATGAGGAAAACATGCTGAGCATGTTGACTCCGCAGTCTTTGATCATCGTGTGGAGTTCCCGCTGCGAGTAAGGAACCGTTGTAGGCAATACCATACAGGCACCTCTATGGATCAAGCTGACAAGGGATAGTGTCGCCGCGATATGACAAAAGCTTCCACTATACAATAACGTTAGATTGATGAATCAGCAATGGAGGATTTGCCTACCCATTTGTTGTAATCTCCTGGCCTTCAAAGTCTGGAGAGTGCACGGCCATTTCCTTGCCTTTGTTGATATTGCAGTCCAACCACCGAGCAGACAAAGGCACCAATTTAGCTTTTCCCGAGGTTGAGCCAGACGAATGGAAGAGCATCATGATTTCGTCACCTGTTGAGGGAATCCATGATTCTGACAACGGCAGATGGGCCAATTCCAGTGACCGAGAGTCAATGGCTGGAAAGCTAGGCAATTTATCTTCCAAGCTCAGGTCAAGACTCGAGTCAAAGATGAGCGCCTTGGCTTCGCCTTGATTGAGGAGCTCGCGTACGACAGTTGGGCTTGTCAAGCGAACCGAAACGAGCTGTGGAACGAACCCCGCTCTTGATACACCCCAGATGTGCACAGCGTCCAAATAGGACATTCCCTTTAGCCTAAAACACCGTTAGTGGCACCACACGGATTTTAGGCCTGCAATTGACTTTGCTTGCGTACCACAATCCCACAACTGCTCGCTCCTCCACCCCTCGCTTTCCGAGCTCCCGAGACCAGTACCTCGCACATTCTTCCACGTCTTTCAAAAAATGCAAAAAGGTGATGTCTCTCCATCCTTCGAATGTCTCGTCATATGGAGACCAATACGGTATCTTCAACGCTGGAGACGATGGTTGGGTGGAAGCGGCATGTTGGAGAACGCTGAGATGAGTTTTGTACAACGTCATTGTCAGGTAATGAATTCATATGTTTTAGAAATAATTCAGCCGTCGTTGCAAAGCTGTGATGGGCAACGGGCTGATTTATGAACCAAATGGCCCAAACCTTGCTGTTCATTTACAGGGGACCAGGTTCATCATCCCCCGCTTCAACCTGAAACTCAATGAGTACAGAATATCAGTTATTAGTCAAATTAATAACTTAGAAGTATATTGATGCACTCCATGACCTTTTCATTCGCCCGGAAGACTCGGAATGATCAGCATACACAGGCAATTTGGTGTCACCATTGGAATATGAGGCCACTTTCCATCACACCAACTTTGAATCAGTTAGCTAAGGAATAAAAGCAAATTAGGAAGTCGCGATCTACCTAAAAACTACTCAATAAGTTGTGGATCGTGGGGTACGAGTCAATACCCTCGCTCGGAAGATTCCATATTCAGCAAGACAAGGATGTGAGCACTACCCTGTAGACACAGTCGAACTTTTGAATACTTTGCAGTTCAAGACTTGGCAGCATGCGACCCCGCAAAAACATGTTTTGCGTGGAAATTTTGGCAAGATCATCTCGAATGATAAATTTTTATGACTGTCCTTATTTATGTTGTAGAATTCCCTGTGCTTGATGCAATGCACCTTCCAATTGATGGAGCTTTGTGCAATTTCGTACCTGCACCATTAACGGCTTCAATCTTAAAACTCGGAATAAACAATGGGGTACTCTTGTCTCCCTCTACATCGTGTACCATTTAGTTCTAGGCTGACCCCTTAGTCAATAACGTATCAGAGTTGGGATTTTCTACTGACAGGCAAAGAGCATCTAGTGCATTCAATAATACCAATGAAGTGAGAGACGAAACTCAAGCACACCAAAATACATTCTCGTTTCGAGAGCTGAGCTCTTGTCGCTCTGGGCTGAGCTCGGCTGAATTTAGCTGAGCTGAGGGTGAACCACCTGGATAGGCCAAGCTTTGGGATCGTAACCCCTGCGAGGCGCCCTAATCTGGCCCCTATCCCTTGTTTTAGACTATGTCTGGGATTTCTATCAGGGTTCACCGAGAGCAATCAATTTCTCCATCCAAGGACGGAAGTTTAGATATACCTTTAGCTTTGTTACTTGACACTCGAAGAGGTAGTCACTGTCCTTGAGCCGCAAGATATCCAATTACTCTCCTACTATCACGGCATTATCCAAACTCTTTCTCCGCCTAGCCATGTCCATCCAACTTTGTGCTATCTCTGGTCTGGCCTTGGACTTAATCTCCTAGATTATTGCTCCTTTCTCGAGTCCTTCTCCCATCTTGATGCAGTATTGCGTCCACAAATCCCTGACTTGAGCCTTAGACGGAATTTGCTTTGCTACACATTCTTTAAAACCTCCCACCTCGATTGCAATAGCATCTTTATCGCTTCACGCGTACCTCTTCGTGTCCATGGCCAGACCAAAAGAGCCGGAAGGGCTCCTCTCGCAAAGCTGCAATCCTCTGTGGGTTTTCAGAGATCGGGGGTTCGGCGCGTGGGCCTTGCCTCGCGGTGGGTATATTTACCTTGCCGAGAGATATTATCGCCCCCATTATTCCTTTACCCTCATCCAATTCTCGTGCGAACATCTAAGAGTTGGGGGCCTAATTGCAGTATATACTTTTAGCTACTAAAAGGACCATTTATGAATCATGCCATCTCTCTGTGATCTGATTATGATTCTTTCTGACTGGCTGGATATTGTTGGTTAGATGAAATCTCACCCTCAAACTTTGAGGCCCGAGACAAGCCGCGCTGGTGCCCAATGGATAGCGTACCCAATGCCACGCAAGACAGATCGCAATAATTCCCACTATTATGCAAAGAATTTCAAACATGTATCACCAATCCCGGGCCCGTCCGTAACCGCGCCGAAGACACATCGAGTCCCACCAATTGGAATAGGCCACGCTGACCCAAGCGTACCCATAACTGAGCAACGAGCACGAGTGGCTTTTTCTTGTTTATTTATTGGGGAACTTTTGAAAACCTTTTTTATTGACGCTCAGCAGCACCTTTTGCATAATCTCTGTCTCGGACTCGGAGCTTTTGGAGGCCGCGCAGTTCCCCTCACTTTTCTTATGGGAACATTCAGTCATTTTAGCTGCCTGTTCTTGGAATAAACGACTACGAACCGTTCAAGTTGGAAATCGAATTGCTGTAGAGCCTTCCACAGTGTTGCATTCTCCCCGAAATGGCAGCAATCTCGAAGGGCCGCTCAATGGCGAAGTACTCGCTGAGCGAGAAGCGCAAATTGATCAATCCACCAAAGCTTTTGATCCCGCCCAGAGAAGTTCAGAAAGTTCTTCGAGGTGTTTGTGCGGCTACAAATGCGCAAGAAGGAGATACGAAGCTCATTGTTGAGTTTATTTCCTGGCTGCAACCCCCAACCGCTGGTGCGGAAGTTGATGACCGCGACGACGAGCAAGCCTTTACATTCCGGCAGTGGTATAATGCTGCGGCCATGAGCCCTATATTCGAGGACACCATCTCAGGCATCCTGTTCACAGTAACGATCGGTCTCGCACTCATCCGACAAAAGAGCCGACAAGGTGTCACTGTTGACCCGACCGATATGGCGCTGGTCTGGGGTTTGGTGCACCACGGCTTGACGACAGAAAGCCCCGGAAGAAGTTTCTTTCAGCCCTCACGAAGCCCGCACGGTCTGGTTTCGGTACCACTCTGCAGCCTTGTTGGTGACGATGGAAAAGTCGAGGAACTGTTTCGACTAGACGTATGGTTGCCCGACAGACAACGCGGAGATCCCCTGTTTTCTATCCACTCCCACCAGCTATTTGGACATGCTTGGGTTCTTGCCGGACAGGGCGTAAATCAGATATACGACGTTGAAAGCATGACAAGCCCGGATGCGGCAACCCATGCAGAATTTCGCCGCAGCTCCAACGACAGCACAACCGACGAAACAAATCAGTCATCCTCGATTATCACTAAAACGGACAAGCTTGCTCGTGTGACTCTAAATGAAGCCGAATCGCGCCTCTATATGAGGGACATGTCGTACACCATTCCTGAAGCTACGTTCCATTGCAACGTGGTGACTCCGCATCAGCTACATGCCTCTCTGTTCTTTTTTGACTCATCGCGCGGTTTCACAGAAGACGAAGGGGTGATGGGTCTCCAAGACGCTGAGGTTTGTGTCCAAGAGAGGGGTCCGGCCAATATAACTGCTGCGGCCTTGGCAGCAGAAGTGGAAGCAACCCGCCAGTGGGAGGCAGGAATGAAGATGAACGTGTTGTATTTTTTCATGATTCTTATCCCATATATACTTTCGTGTATTCTCAATTGAAACAATGGAATCTAGGTTTTATATTGGGTGCCAGCGAGCGATGAGATCATAAAAGCAGCAAGCTGTGCCCGGTCTCGTATCGCTTCAGCTTTATGTTATGATGCCAATATACTTGGATTATTACCTTGTATCCTTAGCCCTGGACGTAAGGCTCTAGGCCTAGCAGCAAAGTCACTTTGCATTCGTCAGTGCAGTTTTCATTCGCGTAGCAACTCAGCTTAGTAGTGTCAGACTATGATGCCCTCCGAGGGGGTGCTTTCTTATCGACGACAATGCCCCGTCGTAAATAGTCTGAATCCTAGTTTCTTTCTTTTTAGGAGCACGGGCGGCATTTGTTTCGCCGACCTGTTGCTCTGCCTCAATGCTAAAACGGACGAGTGGGGCGGGCTGAGCCTCGCTACTCGCAGTCACTCACCCCAACGCGCGCTGTGGCTTGGAGCTCTGTCCAAATGGGTCAGGTACATCTGGGAACCGGGATGGGGCCGGCGGCTTGTTGATCCGACCGGCTTTCTCTTGCAAGTGTGCGATGACGGAGGACGAGCATGCACGAGGACGACGGGGATGAAAGAGGGGACTGGCAGCATTCTTTTCTTCTCACATCCCACCAATGCAACGCCACACACCACCAGCCCCACGTGCAATCTGGCAGCGTCATGGTCCAGGCTGATCGTCTTGGCACCGTCCCTGAGATCCACCAAAAGTAGCTTATTTTCAAGCATTGCGGCTTGGCTCTGTGCAAGCGCAACATGACGGGGATTTCTTCTTTATTGGAAGAAGGTCAACGTGTGGCATCGGCATGTCTCACTTCAGTCATTAGTTGGGCATTCGCATCGGCATGTCGAACCGCTAATTAGTCAGATTGATAAACCCGTTGTCGCCTTACTTAAATGTACATGGTTTTCCTCCTCTACACATCAGGTCTGTAGTCCCCATCTCCAGCTGGTGCATCCTCGGCTGCCTCGCTCTTTTGACTTGGCTTGCACAGGCCCAATTTCTTCAAGTCGGCTTCCATGTTGCTTTCGAGTTGCATCAGGTCGGCATGGGCGCCCTGGGTGTTGACGGTTATCGGCCGTTGCACTAGTCGGTCTTGAATGGATGAGGTGTCGTAAATGAACCGAGCCAGCAATGGGCTGTTGGTGTTTTGGCTAGATCCCCATGTTAGAACTGGCAGAAGAGGATGCAAATGCGAGCACGTGATGTGTGGTATTGTGCGTACAGGTTGTGGGACTGGGCATTAGAGGAGAATGAAGACGACGACGCCATTGTGACACTGTGTATGCGTGTTCTGTTGTGTATGCGTGTTCTGTTGTGTATGCGTGTTGTGTGGGTGTGTGATGGTGTCAACACGGATGATTCTTACATGAGAGAAGAGACTATCTGTGACCGACCTGGAGATTCATTGTGATGGACAGAGGGTGCAGTAGAGTCTTTATATAAAGCAGCTGTCGGGGCTACATGGGCATGGAACGAGCTTCACTTGTCTAGTAGTATGGATGCATGTCGGCTCAAAAGCGCTGGCAGTGGCATTGGTGCAGTTTGAGAACTAAATTCTGCTTTTCTGCTTTTGGCAGGCGTAATTGCCATTTCCACATGCCAGAGTAACTGGTTGGGTTGATTGGATGGGGGGTTGTCGCCGTGTTGGATTGGCCGTTTGGATGGTGCTCTCCGCCCCACTAGGACGGAGCGGCGGCGCCCGTCAAGGCGGCAGAATCAAGGCATCAGCTGGAGGCGGCCACGGGCCACCTGGTTGAAAATAAAGATGCCAACCATCCTGGCGGGCAGCACCGTGGTGATCAAACTGCTCCGGACCCCGGTCGGTTGGACCTGCAGCAGCTACCTGGGAGAGCGCAGCAACGCCGGGATGGGTGCTCGTGGTTCCGCCAAGAACCTGGCGAGGCTTAAAAAACGGGCTGCCGGGGAGTTGGGTGTGTGAACTGGAATTGGAACTGGAACCAGAAAGTGGCATTGAGGGCATCAAGCTCCCAACGGCAAGGGCATATCTCTCGCCTCCGATCCTCAGGCCCACACTCACACTTCGCCTGAATATGCTGGCGCGCGGCAGACCTCCATGACCCCTCTGCACCGTTTCCTGCCCGGCGCCGGGCGACCTTTCTTACTCATGCGCAGGGTATCTGGCTTTCTGCTCTAAGCTCTCTGACCAGTTTGGCGGCAGTTGTTTAGTGCTTTGTGATTGGCAAGTTTCATCATGCCGATTTGAGGTGAAGATAAGCCGAGAAACGCTCAAATTGTCTCTACGAACAAAAAAAAATAGTAACAATGATGATGAAATAAATAAAAAAAGTAGAAGAGAGCCTAGATGGTCGTAGAGATCGGAAAGTGGCTTGTTAGGCAGTACAGTGGTTATCCGCTTTGGCAGACATCTCGTCTTGGGCCAAAATTGGAGTGTCGCGAAAAGCTCCAAACCGATCCCGACATCTAGCCCATCCTCAAGATGGACCAGGCAGGAATGCCAATTGCAGGATATCGGGCTCCACACATGTCCTCCGGAAGCCCCTTGGGAGGAGGGTTGACATGGGGTTGCCGAGTGCCGACCAAGACGGGCAAGGCGCAGTGGCAGAGGGGAGAGGGGAGAGCGAAAATTGATTGGCCCTGTCATGGCAAGTCGGTGTCATGACGGCCGGGACTCTCGCCCTGGCACACAGCTCCTGGGACGGCACCAGTGTCGCTCTACCCCTCTCGTGGCCCTAACTCCCAGGAGGGGGGGAAGGGGGGCGTCCTCCGCTTGGCACCCTCTCGCCGCCCGCCCCGCCCTCACACGCGCAGCTCTTGAGGGTCCCCAGACACGCGCAGCTCTTGAGGGTCCCCAGACACGCGCAGCTCTTGAGGGTGTGGACGCGGTGCCGCCCTCGTCACTCCCCCAAAGCCTCGATTTCCATCATGGGCATGGCTCGGAAGGGGGTGCGGAGCTGCTCTTGGCTAATGCAGTGCGCTCCCCCAGCTCTCCCGAGCCACGGCGTGTTTGGTTGCGCTGCGCTCTTTTATGGAGTACCGTAGAAACTCAACAAATCGGCCCAGCTTAGCGTGCTTTAAACGCCACTCTTTTGCCGATCACTTTCTCACGTACATAGTTAGTATTCGGCAATAATCATAGTTAAGGAATATCCGGAAAGCAGTCAGATTGACACTCGGACGGTATAATTGGTTAGCCACAAACAACAGCACGCCGGGCAAGGCGTGCTAAGCTGGGCCAATTTGTTGAGTTCTTACGGTATACTCCAGAAGCCGTCAAACGCCCCCCCGGCGCGGCGCGTTAATGCTGACCGCAGATAACCCTCTAGCATATACTATATAATCTCGCAAAATCGGACTATAAGGTGGAGCCTCTAGGCCTATAGATAGCCTTACTACTAATTTTGTAGCTAATTTTATTTAGTATTCTATCTAATTTTCCCTTTACCTTATAGCTTTATATTTTTTCTGTTAATATAGTTAATTAAAGTTATTATAATATTTATAAATGGTATTTATAGTAATAAATAATTATTTTAATGGTATTTTAAGCTATATAAAGCTATTGCTATTTTCTTTTAAATCCTATTTTTATAGCTATTAAATAAGATTAGCTTTTTTTTTAATAATAGAAATTATTAGTTTTAATATAGTAATTTTAAATCCTTTAATAGGAAAAAATTATATATAATATTAATATTTTTATTATTAAAATATAATTTCTTTTTATTATAAAAAGAGCTAATATCTTTTTTTTATACTTTTATTAATTATTAAAATGCTTTTTATTATTTAGTAAAGTTTATTATAGAAAAAGGAATATTCTTAATTTTAATAAGGTAATTTTAATTATTATTAGATTAGATATTAATTTTATATTTAAGAAATACCTTTTAGACTATTTTTATTTTATTTTATAAGTATTAAATAGCTTATATAATAATATAAGTTATTATAATATATTTATTCTAAATAAACTATTATATTTTTCCTATTTCCTCTTCTAATCTTATAATATAATTATTATTAGCCTTATAAAGCTATTATTTAAATAGCTTATTAATAGCTATATTAAGAGATTAAAGGAGGCTTATATAATTAGGTAGGATTAATATTGTAATAGTATTGTTTTTTTATAGTTACTATAAAATATTCTTTATTTTATAAAATATAATTATATTTATTACTAAAAGGTATTATTTTTTGCCCTTTATAAGAGGGTAAAGTTTATTGGATATTTATTTCTAAAAAAGCTCTTTATTATTATATATAATTTTATTAAATTTAATAGTAATCTTATTAGAATAAAGATACTCTTTATAAGTAAAGATTTAGCCTAAAGGCAATAGCTTTTTATAAAAAATTAGCTTTAGCTTTAACCTTTAAATATTATTAGCAAAAATAAATAATATTAATATAGCTTACCTCTTATTTTAATTATTATAATTGGATTTTCTAATAATAGTTTTATTACCTTTAAGGATATATATATAATTATTAAGATATTTAAATAATATTAATATTTTATTTAAATTAATAATATAATATTTAGAAAATTACTATTTTAGTAAAAAAAGTAAATTATTAATTATTATTAAATAAAAATTATCTTAAGATATTTATTTTATATATTATAGAAAGCTATTTATAATAGAAATATATTCTTTTAGTTATATTATTATTTACTTTATTATTATATACTTTATAATATTATAATATTATTTAAATTATATTTATTATTCTATAAAAAAAGTAAATATAATAATTTTAATAATTAAATATAATCTCTAAAAAATCTTATAGGATTTTTATTTAAATTAATTAATAATTATTAATTTATTTTTTTTTTACTATTTAATAAATACTTTAAATAATTTAGCCTTAAGATCTAGCTAATAGAGATTATATTATATAGATATTTTATTTAAAATAACTTTATATTACTTTTATTAATATTTTAATATAATTAAAGATATATTAAATATTTTCTTAGCCTTTTAGAATATTAATTTATAATAAAATAAATTTAGATTTTTTTAAATATTTTTATATATAATTAAATATAAATTTAAATTATAAATATAATAATAATAAAGAAAAATTAAAACCTTAATTTTATATTACTATAATTAAGTAATTTATTATTATTAAATAGGCTTATAGACTTTATATAATTTCTTTAATAATAGCTTTAGCTTTAGACTAGGCCTTTTAGATATTATTTTAATATTTAGATTAATATTTTAAAGTAGTATTTTAATAATATATAAATATTCTTATTTTTATAGTATATAATAAAGAACTTTAATTATTTAATTTAATATTAGTTAGTTTAAGGGGCTAATAATTATTTCCCTTAGTAGTTAGTTGTAATTATGATCTTGGCAAGCTACTATAACCCAGGGCTCTACCTTATGGTCTGATTTTGCGAGATTATACAGTATGTCGTAGATGCTTCCAAGGACCCATGTGCGCCAAGCGGAGTGACGACGGCACCCTCGCTCATCGATCCTGAGCCCCGGCTGCCTTCTCTGCGTCTGTACATGCTGGCCGCCCCGCTCCTGATCACAAATACCCTTGTCGACACGTTAATGGTGGCCTCTGATGAGCTATTCTTTCGTTGGGCCCATTCCGCTAGGTCCCGGCCACGACACTTAGTCTTTCTTGCTCACGGCCCTGGGCTCTTGAGGGCCTGGCGCTGCCTCCCCCACAGCTCCCACGCCCACCCTCGCGGCTCCTGGAGGCGACCGCGGCGCCTTCACCCCTTCACCCTTCCCGAGTGCCTGCTGACATGAGAAGGATGCTTGTCGGCGGTCCTACACCACACGCCCAGCTCAAGAAGGTACCTGTTGACGGTAGAGAGCCTGACGAGCTCTGCTTCTGCGTCCGTAATGCGCGACCACCGCAGACGCTCACACCCGCACGGCCCTTTCTACACTTGGGCCGGCTACCTCATCTTTGAAAAGAAAAAGAGAAGAAGAAAAAAAGAAGCGGGGTTTCATCGAACACGGGCCACCGTTCCATGGTCTGCCTGGGCCAAACCACCATTTACAGTCGTACATGGTTTGGGTGCGAAGTCGACGATATCAGTGGTTGATCGAGCCAATACAGTCCTCTGGCTCAGTTGAGAATAACCCCAACGGCCCTTTCCTGGGACAAACGCATCCGACTGGTTGATCATTTCAATGCACGTTTCGACTTGCAAGGTTAATTTCTAAATATGCTCGAGAACAATGACCTTAGCGCGCGGGACTGCTAGCGGCGATCATCCGCCGCAAAGTCAAAACCAGCACCACGGCCGAGCCGAGAGTGGGGCGGTGTGGAAACTGTTGAAGCATGGCAAACCCGACAGCATCTAGTTCGTTGGTGAAATGGATTTAGACTCAAATAACACCCAACTAGTTGAATTGGAGAACCGCCTCCCTGCTCGTGCCAGCCGTCCAACTTCATGCCCCGACACCTGGCTCGGCTTCAAAACACCGAAACTACACACAAAGGCTATCAACACTTCCCTCGGGACAAGTTCGCTCGCCTGCTTTCTGCAGCCATCCTCAAACACCTGGATCACCTCGTACAGAATAAATTGAAACATCAAAATTCCATTGAAAGGATATATCTGTTCCATACCACAGATCACTTTGAAACGTTAGTCTCCATCCCGCCCACCGCCACCTCCATCTCCGACACATCAAGTCCCTAAATGCCCCTCCTACCTAAACGACAATTTCTTCCATGTAACTCCCATCGTGTCTCTGTGATTTGATAGAACTGGGTGTCTTCGTCGTGTCAAGTTCCTCTACCAATCTATTTTAGATGAGCGAAATGTCGTACATGAATGCGACAAGCAAAGGGGTAATGCTCTGTGGGCTAAACAGTTGCGGTTTGGGGTCTCTCTGTCGTAGTATTTGAATCTGATATAAATATTGGGAATAGCCTGTAGTAGATGGTGGGCTTGGTGGTGGGCCTGGTGGGCAGAGGCTTCAGAGTGCGATCCATGTCTGACAAATTGGGAGGTCCGCTAGAAAGAGTCTTAGATCTATATTGAGAATGGCTGAAGGGGGCCAAGTATTATTTAGGTGCCATCAGAAGACCTTCGAGAATGAAGAAGGAGAATATTCAATGGGGATACAGTTGTGCCTTAATGAGAGAAACGGTAGAAGACGATAGCTGGGAACAACATTGGGAAATTTGATGTTAGCTGTCAAGCTTAAGCATTTTGAACGTGTTCAGGATGGAGTAGCTTTCATTGAGGGGGGGGGAGGACGATACAGGAAATTCCCAAACGCCTGACTAGACAACTTGTATCGACTGTCTGCCTGATAAGGTCGGATACGGATTTTTTCCGCAGCGGATCATGTATCCCGGTTGCTGCAGCCTCGTGGGCCAGGGCCGGCGCTGCCAAGATTGTGAGTTCCGGTACGATTTTGGAGCTGGCCACGCACGAGGAAAACTGGAGTAGCAAGGCTGCGACCAGTTGCCGCTTTGGTCAGGGGTAGCAGAGCTGGTTTGCTCTTCAATGCGCTTGGATTAATAGTATATTTCTGTGTGGTTATATCAAAAAGATGTCATCTTGAAAAAGGCAATAAAATCCTTTAGCTAAATCAAGGTGTATGAAGCAAAGCTTCATTTTTGAACTATCGCGGACAGACGCCATTCTCACACGGCTTAGTCCACTGGTGCTTGGGATATTCGTATTCATTGTTTGCATAACAAAGTATAGGCCCATCACCAGCCTCCTTTAGACAAGCCTTAGACTCAGGGGCCTTTTCGTATAGTTTTGCGTATTCCTGACAAACTCTGGCCTTGTACTCTCGTGCTTTTAACCGCCTTTAATCATTTTCGGGTTTCACTATGTGCTCTGCTCTTAGAGTTGCTTTCCATTTTGCACATGCTTCTGTCGTGTTTGTAGATGTTCCGGCCGCAAGTACTTGGGAAAGCACAGAGCCTGATACCCCTAAGTCCGCAAGTGTATCGAGTAGGATAATTGTAATCTTCAACTTGTCGGGAGCCGTGTTTCTTTTTTCTTCATTTCATGACTTTGAAATTATGATTGATGCGGTTCGGCTGACTGTTAACGAGTTTGAGAAGTTAAAGGATAGGAAGTACCGGCCGCAAGGTGCACTAGATGAAGTTTCGTACCGACCAGTACGACATAAGAGAGAAAATTGAAAAAAAGATTGCCATGGCTATTACGTGTAGCTGTTCATCGGATGGTGAAGATATGCCGACGGGCCGACGGATGACATCGCCTGGTGGGGTGGCTGCGGACCAGCGACCGCATCTTTTATTTCATCCCGCCAATGGAGACCATTGAAAGTGTTTAAATCGCCAAAGATCAGACCATCTTCGCTAGAAAAGTTGAATTTGAGAGGCATAAAAATAACGCATTGCTTAAGAGTGATACTATGCAAAGCAAAATACCATGAAAATAGAGACCAAATAATCCATGTTTTGACCCTCACTCTACTCCATGAGTCGATTTGGCCTGAAATGAACTGACATCCAAATAAATTGAAGATTTTTGTCAAGTCCTTTTGATAAGCGCTTGTCGCAAAGCTACGTACGTGTTCTGGAATGGGAGAAAAACTCTGTTACAGACTGCATGTAGCGGGGCATTGGAAATGAAGCGAAGATTCCTTGAGCTGAAAATGCCTGATGACGTATGATATCCTTCGGACGATGCACTGGGTCTACATCTGAATAGCCCATGTCCATAGTTTGCCCTTGCCCATTTGAGCGGCAACATCGTTGAGGCACCGGAGATTTTCTCAGCACAATCGCGTCACAACCTGGATGCGGATCCTACAGACCCAGTAATTCCCACTCGGACATGTTTCAACAGTTCAGCTGCCAAGGATGATCAAGGCACGCTAGGGCGGAATACTCCCGCATCTGTCCCGCATTCTGCCCAAATATCTTGGAACCAGCTGAAATGACCTGATAATAGCGGAATCTTTGTGCCATTCATTTCTTAGGGGCTCCTGTTATCTGATGGCTGAACCATCCATTATCATCTATATAACTGCCATTTCATCCAACAGTAATGGGAAACTTGCTTATACCTGAGCAAGCTTCTCTGCGTTGGAGTTGTTAGCCATGCATCTTATTACGTCACTTTCCATTCTGGTCGCTTTAGGTGCGGCCTGGACACCACAATCAAGACGTGAGTTTCGCACAAGCAGATTGCAATAATTTACTGATAACTTCAGCATCAACCGAAAATGAAAAGCTCGCTACGCGATGGCTCTCCGATTTTTCCAAATTCCGAGGCGTAAATCTTGGGTCCCAGTTCATTGTCGAACGTTGGCTTGCTGAGGACGAATGGAAAAGCATGGGATGTGGTGATTACCAGGATGAGTGGTCGTGCGTCAAGGGCATCGGCCAGGACAAAGCAGACGCGGCCTTCAAGGAGCACTGGGCATCTTGGATCACCAAAGAAGACATTGAAGAGATCGCATCCCTGGGTCTCAACACCGTGCGAATTCCAGTAGGGTATTGGATCCGCGAAGACTTGGTCAGCGATGACGAGTACTTTCCTCGAGGTGGTCTCAAGTACCTTGACCGGTTGGTGGGATGGTGCAAAGACAGCGGCATTTACGCCATTATTGATTTGCACGGCGCGCCCGGAGCACAGACGACGAACGAGCAGTTCACCGGTCATGTGGGTTACTCTCTTATAATATTGAATGGATCCTAACAATGGAATAGGGTGTCAGTGCTCCTGGGTTTTACACGGCGGAAAATTACGAGCGCGCATACAAATTTCTGGAATGGATGGCAGCGCGAATTCATACAAATGGGAACTACACCACTGTTGGCATGCTCCAGGTTCTAAATGAGCCCGTGCATACCGGCACATGGAAAGCTGAAGCCGCTGACATGATCGAAACATTTTACCCCGGAGCATATGATCGAATCCGTAAGGCTGAGTCGAAGCTTGGAATTGCAGATTCCGACCTCCTCCATATTCAGTACATGGTACGCAACTTCGAAAACCAGTAAATCGTATTGTTTGATGCTGATGCAAGAATTCATAGGGCAAGTCTTGGGGCTCAGGTGACCCAAGAACCAACCTGACCAGCACCAACTTCACCTTTTACGACGCTCATCGATACTACAGCTTCGATAAGACAGTTCCTAATCATAAATGGGGATACATGACGGCGGCTTGCAACGACAACCTAGGGAAAGAGAACCTCTTGGTTGGTGAATGGTCACTGTCCGTCAACAGTAGCATCAGAAGCAACAGCGAGTTCCAAATCCACAACCGCCCCGACCAGATCGACTGGTATAGCAAGTACTGGGCAGCGCAGGCCCAGGCCTTTGAGAGGGCGGCGGGATGGATTTTCTGGACATGGAAGTGCAACTGGATCAATGATATTGATGAGTGGAGATGGTGTTACAAGTCGGCTGTCGCTGCCGGGGTAATTCCCAAAGATGCCAGCAAGGCTAGTGAATTGAGTGTATGCGAAAAGTATACGACAGATTAGATCAAAAAGCTACGCAGGGGCCGTCCAAATTTGTCACATTATAGCCAGGAAAGATCACATCATCCCATCATGCTAAGTTGAGATGATTTGTACAAAACTGAATGCACGTGAGCTTTAATGTACTTATCAGGGGTAGTTGTCTGTGTTCAGGCGCCGCAGTATCGCACACAAAAAAGACTAACGTGGAGCTGTGGGGACTCGGAAATACGAGAAGTCAGCAGCCACCCGACTGTCATTGAGAATGTTGCATATTAATGCCTGAGGCTACAAGTAAAAATGCAGTCACCTGTAGCCTAGAAAGCGGGGGTTTCATCGCCTTCTACCAAGTCATACCCCAAATATGAACTGAAATATTGCATTTGAAGAATCATGGTGCCAAATTCTCAAATGTCTACGCCACCAAAACCCCAAATAGTCACTGAAGACCAAGTCAGGCAGATCCTGGCCGAACATTTGCAGCCTGCACCATCTGTCAGTGGGCTCCGGCAGAACATCTGCTGGACAACAAAGTTTGAGAGTACGGTACACAAGGAACCCGACGGTAAGCGAGTGACGGAGTTTTACTCAAACGAAGACATAAACAGGTTGCTTCAGAGCGCAAGCTGGGAATTCTACGCGGCCACATCTGTTCCAGAAGATCATGTTGAGAAGATGGAATTGGAATTTTCATCCTACTTGCATTGTGAATTTACTCTGGAAGCGCAGTATGTGGAACGAATAGTGCACGAAACTTTATCATTGTTCGGCAGGCTCTCTCCAAGCCCTCCTGCTCTCCCCGATCCAATCAACGACATACCGCAGCCATATTTCAACGGTTCAGAGATCAGGTGGGAGTTTCTGAAAGTCACAAGTACAATACAGAGAAATCTGATCCGAATTGTTTTGTATTATTTCATATCTGAGCTTCGCGCTGAGGGGGACATAACTGCACCGACAATTGAGAAAGCCCTGAATACGACGGCTAATATCATCAACTGTGTGTCCATCATGCAGGCTTCTAGTCCGGCCGAAAATGACACAGTACGTTGGTTCATTGTAAGAGCCTATCTCTGGAACTTCTGGCAGCGGCTTAGAACAATAAATCATTTCACGAGATATAATGTATTCAGACGATATGGAAATCTAGCAACAACTGCCGACATTGGCTTTTCACCCAAGAACTTCTCTCCGTCGCCTGGATTTTCACTTTTCGACCTCGCCAACAAATTTTACCAGGATGGCCAGCACAGTAACCTGTGCCGTTGGATCCTTAAGCTGGTTGGGAATGAACCTGATTGCATTGGAATTGACTTCAGACTGCTCCACGCCCGCTATGCCGCTGCCCTCGGTCGCGAGCCCGCCAGATGTCTCCAGAATCCCAATCGACATTGTGATGGAGATCATCCTAGCAACTGCCTCAGGTTCCATGGCGCCAGAATTGAAAACCAGAGTATGCACGATTACGGCTGCAGATATAAGTCGGGCGACGAGCCAAAGCTCGCTTGGAACAAAGCATCGTATTTAGCTGTCAAAAATGGCGCTAGAGCGGTGAATATTACCACGCCAGACTTAGATACGACGATTCTATATTGTCTGGCCACCAAAGACACCATGGCTATTTCGCATGTATGGAGTCATGGCCAAGGCGGTCGACCGGAAGATGGCATCAATAGATGTCTGCATCAAAAATATTGCGAAATTGCGAAACAGCTTGGATGCAAATCATACTGGATAGACACAACATGCATCCCAAACGATCACGATCTCCGTCAAGAGGCAATTGCACAGATTAACACCGTTTTTTCTGAGAGTCGAGTGCTTTTGGTTTGTGATCGAGACATAATGAGCATCGATGTCAGCAATATTACTACACCACTTCGAGAGTCGCTATTGGCGATCATGACGTTGTCTGATTGGAACACACGAGCTTGGACCCTTCTTGAGTCTCTCAAGGGTAAAAACAACATCTATCTGTTGTGCCAAAAAAGACAAACCCTAAACTTTGCATGCATGATCCGGGACATTATAGACCACGGAGAGATGGACATGGTTGCTTGCGTTCGGCACGTTTTACACATGCTTCCATCGTCCATTGAGCTCAAATATAGAAGGGAGAAGAACCAAGGGCTATATGATGTCGTGGAGGCGGGTTCTTGGCTAAGTTATAGGCCTGCTAGCCGTAAAGGCGACGAATTCGTCATATGGTCTCTCCTTACCCGGTCAGCAGAGATGGTTCCCTTATCTGACCCCCTCGAATTCTGGAAGTCGCAAGTTGGCCAAACGCTGGCTACAGGATTTCTCATGTCCAGCTCGAGACGGCTGACAAGCCCCGGTTTCAGCTGGGCTCCTGAGTCCCCATATGCAGGAGTGCAAGGTCAAGAATCTACTGTGAAAGTCTTTCATGCGCCGAGAGGCTTTGATACTGAGTGGGGGATTATTACAGATGAAGGGTTCTGGGCCTACTGGCGTGAATATGAATTTGACTGCAAACCTGTAGCTCTTTCCAAGGGCACACAGCAAACAGCGACAGAGAAGGAAGTGGACAAGGTCAGGAGCACGTTCTTAAAGCCCTACAAATATGGGATTCTTCTTCGGCCGCTAGAGTCAAGAGAAAGCTTTACGGGTTCGAGAAATGACAGCGAGCATCTACCACGGGCAACATTGGTAGCTGTCTGTGTCTCAGATAAAATGGATGTAAAACAGAGGCATCGTGATGAAAGCTACTCATGGGTTTGGAAAGGGGTATATGAGTGGCCAAACGATGTACCACTGCCCCCCGTATTGCATACTGAGTCAGAGTCCCGAATATCAAGATTGCTAATAGGTTAAAATTATATTAGTAAATAATTTTACAATACGTATATGGCAATCAAAACTACGGCCTCCATTGTTCAATATAGCTAGCTCTATCATGGAGCAAAGGTCAATTTGTGTGCCCAAGGCCCAGTCGTTTGGTCATCGCCAATATCATCTTGAGATGAAATCAATAAGCCCTTTCAGCGCACGCTTCCTTGAAACACTACAAAGTTTAGGGAGGATAATTTTATTTTGATGAATACGTGCGGCCTGGTGACTCTTGGTTGGCCAACCACATATAGCTGACTGATCAAATCAGACCAGAACAATATCCTCGCTTTCAAAATTTGGTAAAGGAATTATGGGATCCCATTCATACAGGCCTCTCCAATGCCAATGTCTCCGATCCCATGAGCCAACAACAACCAAGAGAGTGCCATCCGCCCCACTACGGCTGTAGACATCCAGATCTGAAATAGACTGCTTAACCTGAAGCAATGCACCCCAGACATAACCCTTGAGAAATCGCAAGGCAACTGTCAATACCCTATCATGCTGGGCTGTTATAGGACGACTGCCAAATTTGCTCCAGGCAAGAGGGAAAGCAGACCTCAAACCACCTGGGATGTATGCAACTAGCCATCGGGCCTCAAGGCCGCTGTCAGTGATCCGGCCAGGCTCGCTACGGGCACCGTCGTCCCCGAAATATGTTTTGGGCAATGGGGATCCTCTAACCGCTGGCATGTTTGGCCGGCGGGGCGCCCATCCGAAGTTTCGGTGAGAGCGCTTCCACGTAGTCGATATGCGAGGAGCGCTGGAAACCAGCAGCCCTGTGTTCACTATCGTATCGATCCTTTGCCTCCAAAAGTCTATGGCTGTCAATTGCACGTCATTTCCACAGAGAAGACTCCAGATAATCACTTCATCATTGGGGCGCGATGCGTGGCGGTGACTCAATAAACAAGTAGCTTCGTGCAGACTGACAAAGCCCCGAGCCCGATTTTCTAACATGTCGCTCGCAGGGCTTCCGATCGGTTTGAGCTGCGGTGGAAGCAAGTGCTGAGCTGTTGCGAAGAGGGAAAACAACGCTAAGCTGCCATGCGAAGAAACCCTCCCTAGGATATCTTTCAGAGAGATGACGTCGTCATTTTTGCAGAGTAGCTGAATGTTATTCCGTCCGCGCATCGACTCGAGAAGAGTCCAGGCTCGGATGTTCCAATCGCAAACTAGTAATACTGACAGAACAGATTCCATAAGCTCTGTGGTGGCGTTTGAGACATCGACTTCCATCAAATCCTTGTCGCAAATCAAAGTACACTTGCTGTTTGAAAAGACGCCATTAATGTTCTTGATAGCTTCTATCCTCAGCTTGTGATCTTGCGGGATGCACGGCGTGTCCATCCAATAAGAGTTGCAGCCAAACCGCCTCGCTAGGTCGCAATAGCGCTCATGTAGGCATTTATTGAATCCCGTGCCAACGACAGCTGTTTTGGAGGGTTTGGTGGATTCCCCCAGGCTCTCGGACCCGTTTTTCGGGACTTCTGGAGGCTCAGGTCTGCCTCCTTGGCCATGGCTCCACACGTGGGAGATGGCCAGGGTTTTGCTTGAGGCTTTGCAATATCGGATGAACTCCCTGGACTCGTCGATGCACAAGGCACGCCCTCCTTCCATTCCTTGGCCCCGATAGGACTCCTCATCCCAGGACATCCTGGAACATTGTGCATTGCATTTAATTGTATGTGCTGACTGGTCCTCGATCTTCCCTCCCACGAAGCGATTGCACATTCCTGGAGACTCCCCACTGCATTGCCTTGAGCGACCTTGGCCGCTGTCCTCTATAACGCAACGTGGCTCTCGGTTTTGAAACAGTTGCTCAAATCGCTCTATCATTACCCGGAAGTCAAGCGCGACGGCGGCGCGGTCGGAGCGGATGGACTCAAAGGCCCATCGGCACATATAGCCTGGTATGCTGATCCGCATGCCTTGGGACCCATGTCCACTACCCAGCGCCTTCTCCACGACTTTTGGGACGTTCAAAGAGATGGCTTCATTTCGGTTAAAGTCATACCCAAATTCGAGCTGGCCTCTGAATATATATGAAACATGCAGCATTGCAGCTCTTTGCCAACAGGTCCACAAAAATGCCTGCACAATGAGCTGCTCGACGGTATGCTCATCACTGCCATTGTGAAGAGTCAGTGCGACCTCGAGAAGATCGGCGAGCATGTTGATGTAGTCTCTGAATGGCATGCCCCAGAAGTCGCTTTTGTCTAGTTCCATTTGAATGGCGAGTTTTATCGTGTTGCTTGCAACGAAGTTTGTTACATGGAGACGATCCCAAGCTGTCGTTGACGAATCAGGTTGCTGAAAATGATGGGCAGGAAAACACGACAGCTTCTCTTGCCAACCATCTCCAAGTTCCGATGGCACTGCCGGAAGCCGCGAGAGCAGGGCGCAAGCACGGTCGGCGACATCGTTTTGGGGGTCTTGTGGCTGAAAGTTGCACTGGACGAGTTCGCCATGGCACTGGTCCAGCGCCTGGAGATAGTCATAAGCCGAGCTTTGAACTGCGTTCACGTGTTGTTGGTACCATGACCTTGCCCTCTCAGCTCTTCCGGCTTTGTTGGACGCAATCAGATAGTCTCCAGCTGTTCCATAGGACAGTGACAAGGCCTGGAATTCTACAGGTACACCCTGGGCGCCTTCGTGACGAACCCATAGCCCTTGTCGAAGAACTCGCAGAACCCGCTGACTTGCATCGGCCGAGTTGCAGTGCCATAGAAGGGATGTCATTTGAGCTGAATAGGTTCCAGGAGGCTGCCAAGGTCTTTTCGTTTCCAGCGTTGTTGTTTGGGTTCCGCCGCCTGATAAATAATGGGAACGCGGGGTAATTAATCAGCTCACTCTCATAGGAGGTAAGCAGTAGTTCAACCGAGAATCAACCTGGAAGCTGAACATATGCATGTCTTCAAAGGTTACGTAGCATGTAGATACCTAGTTGAAATAGCACCATTTTTGCCTCATAGCTAGACCACGAACGAGAGGCCCCCTTCTCATTACATGGGACGCATGACTGTTTCTTAGAGAGATTTACATACCATCGCATCTAGACAAATTAAAATGCATCGAGTGCAAGGAAATGGATGTCAAATACGAAACATGCACCAAAACCAACTTTGGACCTTATCTCCCAAGGCCGCAATTGAGGAGGGTACAACTCACAACACATGCATGCATTATCATTTGATAACGTCAGCTTTGGCTAATCACAAGCAGACACGTACGGGACCAACTGCATGACCTCTGCATCCTACTCTGTCGGCCCCTCACTACTTGCACTTTTGGTATTGTGTGCGGCAATATTATTCCGAACGTCCCCCAGCACCAATGACTATATTTTCTGTATTTCAGCGAGGGCGAAGCTTCTGTTCCCAAGAATATCACACCAATGCCGTAATTAGGGTGTTTGATCGGATCCCATATAGCTCAATGGCCGCATACAGAGCCGGCCGAGAAGGCCTAGTATTATTGCTGCGAGATATCAAACCCGCAAGCCTACTTCCGTCTCTTCCAAACTTAGTTTCAGAGTGGGCAGCCATCATCCCTTTGGTTACCCATCTTGCTTCAGCGCGGGATGAAGATACGACAATTGGCGAAATATCATTTCTTGGTCAACCTTCAATAGGATTGTTCCCAAAGCTGGGGTTCTTTAGGAGTTTACAGAAGCTGCTGACGCTGGGTTCTGAGTTTATTGACCAAGCTAGTTTCAAAGGCGACTCTAGCAGGATGGTGTGGGATATCCGATGGGGAAGCGTTTTCCCCTGCGCCAACACGGCGGTTACCGCTTCAATTATGAATTACGTTTTGGATGTGTCAAAGTCTGATGCTATCGATATGCCTCATAAGCCTCCCTCCAGCAGCGAGGAGGAATCGAACGGTCGGCAAGTATCTCCGGATTCCACGACATCTGTGCAAAAAGAAAAGAATATATTTCAGACCAAAAAGGAGTCCATTAGAACACAAAATCTTCATATACTCCAGGTTTCACGCACCAGTGGCCCACAGTTGCCTCCTGGAAAATGCAATTTCGGGATACCGACCACTCTCGGACGCATACTCGTCATTGTTGGCCTTGTACTCACATCGGCTGCCCTCATTGCTTGCGGCGCATATGGCACAGCCCTTGTGCTGCTAGTCAGCGCTGTATCTCGTGCTGTTTGCCTCAGGCAACTGGTGATGCGACCGCCCGGATATATGAAGAACAACGAGACTCACGATGCTTGCATGCTGGTTGCCAACCATGAAAACTCGGCCGAATGGTATTTGCTCATTGGGGATCGTGCGGTAGTTGATACATTATTAAACAAGCCAATGATTCACATCACAAAAAGTTATCCTCTAACCGCTGCCTGGTTTAGCGCCGCACACTTTTTTCAGATAGGGGCTATGACATTTACCGCGGCCAGGAAAGGTTGGGATGCGATTGCCTTGGTTACGTTTGTCCTTCTCGACACCATTACTCGATACAGATTCCGGACCAAATACTTGGTAAAAGACTTTCTGGCCCAGGAACGGTATCAATATTACAACCAAGTCATTTAGATTCACGGGTCGCACCATATTGATGTGCTCTGTTCAGCTCTTGAGCAATAGCGAAATCACGTCCTGGATGGATAACATCATCGTTCCTCACCCAAGGCGTGATGCCATACTGGAGAAGCTTGGCTTCAGTAGTGGCCGTCTAAAACACAATCTGCCGCCTTCAGAGTTACAATGGGCTGAATACGCGTCCGAATTAATTAAAGCCTCAGCCCAGATCCTAACACGACAATTTCTGAACGAGAACGTCTAAGGGGTGAGAAATATGTCGTCTTTATCGGAAGTAGCACATGGCAAACCTTCGTCGCCGTCATCAGATGTTAAGAGCACGGATAAGAAGCTTTGTGAGAGCGAAGCAAGATCACGAAAACAAATATTTTAAACTCATATTGGATAGTGTGGTCAGATTAAGCTGCAGTGAAAATTGTGGTGGGCGGTTCCTCATTCTACGATGCTTGATATTCATTCGGTTCAAGCTCTTTGTTTCTACCTTAGTTACATCCGCAGTCGGATGTGCAACCTGGTAAATAATTATCACAAGGTTGTTGACAATGTTTACGAACACATGGTAAATAGTCGATTTAGTTTAATCGTCATGGGAATAGATGTTTTGAGCCCACTTGGGAAACTCAAGCCGGTGTCCAAAATAAAAGCCATAGGAGCCACATTAGCGTCACTTGCAGGGGTTTACAATTCCATAAAAAACAAGCTTATCCTGGCAACTCTACCTCTACTCAGACGAGCTTAGTGGCAGCTCAGCTTAAGGCCGTGAACAGGACGATACTGTCCTTTGAATCTGGAATATTGATGGCATCTTCAACTTCCGGAATGCCAAGCTGTAGCTCGTGTACGTTTGATCAGTTTCTTGTAGTTCATGGCGTTGCCCGTGGAATTTCACATGCCGGTCCTTGCGTCCTATATAGGCTATAGCACAATGAACCGTCATCACCATCGTGCCGAACCGAGTCTCCCGTCTTGTGGAATCCCGCATTTGCTGAGAGGCTGAACCATGCTCCCTAATATGGATGTCGCCGAAGGAAACCACCATCCTTGGCCCTGCCTGTCTTCTACCAAGTATGCACGGCCGACTGCGGGCCCGCTGATGACCAATTCACTCACGGCGCCGATGAGCTGAGGCCGATCACGGTCAGAAGAGGGCACGATCCACGCGGGTCCTATATGGCCGACCTATGCTGGAAAGCGAGGAAGTGCGGATATTGGGCTGGGCGGTGCAAGCATATGCGCGTTCCTCTGGTCCTTAACTCACCATCAGCATCGCCCTTTGCAACCAGCTATTCATATCAGCCAAGAGCATGGACTCACTGCCAAGGCCCAGAGACCTGAGATGAGGAGCGAGCTCTGGGTCGATATGATGGGCTACGGGTTGTTTTTCATTGGACTAAGTTTTACATCTCGGTCATTGGCAAAGCTGGGGACGGGGATACAACGACATTATGTCCACTGAAAAGATGGCCGATGTGCAATTCCAAACAGCTTGGCGCTTTGTACTCACTCAGAGGAGCGTACAGGAAGTAGTCATTCTAGATTACACCTTCAACACGCGCAAGGCCAAGACCTTTTCTACTCTCATCAAGCCCAGCGGCCGTTTTCATCCAGATCGCAGTCAATCACCTCCCACCTCCAAGGACAAGCCGGCAGCATCAAGAGCCACCGAGACGGCACCGCTCAAAAAGACGATTGGCCCGGTAAAGATATTCAACATCGCCGTGCAGTTCGAGGGCGAGTAGTTGCAAATAGGGGTTGTCGTGTTGGTGGTTTGGAGACCTGAAAAAGAGGCTAAGCTACCCCGCATGGATGCGACCTAACCCAATGAGGCTCACGAGGGTGGCTTGGCCCATAAGGTCAGTTCATGTTGGCCCTACAAGGCCGTGCTGCGCCTCGCCAACCCCTGTTCGAGGCGGTGTAGCCAACCGGATCGTGAAGGATAATGACACCTGAAACTCGCACTCATGGCTGCGAGACGCCCAGCGGCAAGCGATTTAGTCCCGCAATAACTTGTTCAGTTATCAGCTCTCAATTCCATTTAATCTTTGCCAAACTTTATTCCCTGGCACATCCAGTCGCACGAGCCACAAGCAGCAATGACGTCGAGTCAAAAAGACGCCCAGCACCGGCTGAGGGACAAGTACAACATCACCTTCGACGGACCAATTGACTCTATCCGCAAACCCCACTGGCCCAAGAACTGCGACACTGTCTTCCATGATGTTAGGAGGCTGGGGAGAACAGACGTGCACGAGTTTCGAGAGAGCATCAACGCCGACTCGCGACGACACCCCTGGAGGGAAAACGTGCAACGGCGCGCGGATCGCGTTGCCGAGCAAGCGCAGCAATGTCTCAACACCCGCAAGAATGAGCTCGGTTGGCGCCTCAATTTGGAGCACGCCATTATGGGGCGCTTTTCGGTGGAGGTTGCATGGTCAGTCATTTATACATGCTTCCGCATTTTTAACCACAAGTTGTGCTGAGTTTGTAGCCCCAATTGCCGGGGTAGGCTTTGGCGATCCGAGGTCGAAGTCATGTCCAATAACCTACACGACGAGAATGGAGTAAACTCGCTGCAGTCGCGCCAACAAAGACGGCAACCATGTGCATGCGACAGAGGAAGATTGGGCGATGACCTGTAAGTCGAACAATGTAAAAGAAAAACCCCACCCTTTCGGCTATTGACATCAACCTCAGCTACGAAAACGGGATTAGCGCTCTATTTGACAACACTGCCGACGAAACCATCGAATACCCCAGCAGTGTCCAGGCCGATCTGCCCAAGCGTGAACGCCCTGACAGGGTGTACGGGCTTAGGCCAGGCAAGCGACTCGCTTCACTGCTGAAAAGGGTGGATGATTCTCCTTCGTTTTGTGAATCCGATTCAGATGAAAAGGTTCTCAGGAAGAGCCCTTTTCAGGAGCGCAGTTCTATACTATTTCCCTTTCTCATACTCGAGGCAAAATCACATAAATCGCTAGACTCCTTTGACGACATTCAGGGTCAAACCGCATTTGGTATCAGAGAGCTTTTGTGTATTCAGGACGAATTAGGAGAGGCCGCGGGGGAAGGTGAAACTTGGGATGCTGGACCGCTCGTCTGGTTCTTGTCGAACAAAGGCGAGCAGTGGAAGGTATCTGCCGGATTTATTCAGAACATAGACGGTGAAAAGTTTTACGTGAGTATTGTCCCCATCTGCTTCAACTTTCCACTAATGAACCACACAGCGGGTTGTCCAATTGTGGAATGGTGGCGTCAACTCCCGGGAGCATGCATTACAGCTACTCCTCATCCTCGATTATATTGTTGATTGGGCTCGAGATTTATACCGTGAAGGCGTGGCTCAGAGTCTAAAGAGGATTGCATGCGATGACTCTCGAACTATGACTTGCGATACCGATGTATACTCGCTATCCGGCAAAGTGCGCGACTGGGCCTTTGCCGAAGACACTGAGGGTACCGAATATGAGGAGTGCCATTACGTCTCCGGGGACCCGCTTCGCGCCTTTGACAGCTCTTCTGGGGCATTCCGAGATGCTCGCTTTATAAGGACACGATTTATCGGAATATACGTGACCGAAGAAAATTTTGATTACCTTATCAACTGTACTCCATCCCACCAAGCGACTCAAAAGCTCATGGGATCGCTTCTTGATAGCCTCGAGGAGTCTTGTCGAGTGAGACGGGATGTTCTCGATGAGATTGAAATTTCGTGGACAAACAAGAGCCGCGAAGGATCTGACATGACACCCCCCGACGAAATCTTCTTTGTGAGCGTAACAGCCTTGTGGTATTTTACTCCAGAGTGGGAGCAAACGAGGGAATTGAGCTACCTTGCTATTTCCGAGAGTCTTCTCGATAGGCTTGTCCAAATTGCTGGCATTGACAGGCCTTCAAGTGGAGTGCTTTCGCGGATTCCCCTCGTCTCAAGCGTACCTTCATTTGGCGAGCTTCTCAACCGGGATGCTGTTGATAATTTGTCGGCGTGTGCATCGCGGGCGTGCGTCTATACCCGGCATGCTTCTAACTCTAAAGGATCCAGCAGTCTATTGATGTGGAGACCATTGCAGAATGAAGTATCCGGAAAACCATCGTTTCGACACGTAGAGATTGGTGTCAGAGATGGGCCGCGTTCCAAGGCGCGAGAATTTGTTTTCGACTTGTATCTGAAGCATAGAATAGGGAGAAACGAACCCACATCTCCTATTTTCCGCCTATCCTCACGGTTGGACGAGTTGGCGCCGTTGAAGGTCCTGTTTCAGCAGCAGGACACGCTGTCGGAAGAGGTGTGGCCGTGGACAAACTCTTTTCCAGAATTGCGGGACCAGGACGTCGTTGTGGCCGTGTCCAAATCTCGCCAGGTCATGAACCTCAAGGCAAATCTATGCGTCTTCATAATGGACCCGTCGATATTAGAACGTGGAGTACCTCGCGACTTATTGCAACTCACGCCGCCATGGCACCTCTGTGTTAAGATATTCGACAAAAAGGGTGGCTGGGAGAGGGGTTGGAATATGAAGCATGTTCTTAGCAGGAACAGCAAAGATGCTAGGGTTGCAAATGAATTGAGATGCCTCGTGAGACATCTCAAAACTACAAAATACGAGTAAGTCACTCTTTGAGGGGAGAGGGAAAAGAGGAAAGAAAAGAACAAGTGGGGCTATAATACTGACCTCATGGTAGACAAAGGTCACAATGGGATGTTCTCACCCAGGGCGGCGTAACATTCGAAGGGCTTGATAGCTTCTCCTGTGACCCGGGATGCCCATACCGGCGACAAAAGTGGCAAGAAAAGCTCCAATTACCTCCACTTAAACTCCAGGAGCCTTCGGGAGACATGCCCGAGCCAGATGTCATTATAATTGATGATGATGAGCCAAAAGTTATTTCCTGCTCACCAAGCAAGAGCCAGCTGAAGAAAAAAGGCTCAAATTGTGCGAGCCAGGAAGAAGACAAATTACAGACAGACACTTGCATGGCGGCAGGGAGTAGCCAGCCATCTAGGTCGGCAATGGGGCAAAGGACGGCAGTCGTGGCAAAAACCCCACCACACACACCAAATAATCAAACCTCAAAGAGAGCTCGGGAATATGGACGCGAAGAGGAGGAGGCTGAGTCGTCGGCACAAGCGGAGCGAAGACAGCTACTGGCAGACGAAATGTTTGCGCGCGATTTTCTGAGTGATGATGAGTTTGAGGCGTTAATGAGGACAGGAACTCTGGTCTGAATGTGGGCGATTTTTTTAAGGCGTTAAGATACCACTGAAATTTAGTTATAGTTGCGACGTGATTGCAGCCAATTGCATGAGTTAAATAGTTGGGCTATGAGGAACATTGGCTACTCAATGATAGTGAAGCAGCCGCGCTTATGCATCAGTGCCCGAAATACCATCCAAGTTTTCGTCGACTTTGTGGTTCCATTTGACCTGTGATCAATTGAGGAACAAGGAATTTCTGCCGTTCACTCACGCCGAGCATGTTGAGGCATGAGGCCTGCGGTGCGGAAACGGGGGCAACATGTGCTGCTGGGAAGACGCCGCTGGAGGGAGCAGCAAAAAATAAGGAGGCGGTAGTTGAGGCATTTCGAAAACACTTCGAGTCTGCAAACCTCGCAACAGCTATACCAAGTCAATGAATTAGAAGTCGTTTTTACTTCCTGGCTAAGATGTGTCGCTGAAATTGGACCACAAATTTTGGTTCAAAATTCCTCATATTTACGCTACTCATTTGAAGCGAATCAATGCGCTACTCCTAGAAAACAGCAGTACGAGCTGTGGCATAGTATTTGATTCAGACGACCTTCCGCAATACTCCGCAAATTTGTATGTCCGAGCTTTGTCGCCCGGAAAGCGCGTATTTGCACACCCCGATGATGCAAGGCTTCGAGCCTTCCTTCAGGTATTAAACGTATTAAAGAAGCTTAGCCTTAGTGCAAAGCCTATTTGGCAAGAGATGATTGTACGGGAAATATCTCCAGGAAAGATGCGAGGGCCCTGAAGAACTGTCACAGAAATTTGCATCTGATGCTGGTGGATTGTATTCTAGGTGAAGATCTTCTACGGTTTATGCATCTATTACATGCTAAGTAGATGGGTTTACATAGGATGAGTCCCGACATACTAGGAGGAAAATATATATTCGCCCGTCCATTTTAATGAATGCCTTTGATGAGCGTTTGGTCGCGTGGCCCACTTTATCATTACACCATAGGGTAGGCAGCGCTTGGACACTTCACCGCTCACAAAAAAAAAAACTTCCACGGATGACAACCGTCAGATCAAACTACAACGTTTCCACATTTCACTATGGGTGTAACCTTTATTCTTCGCGGTTTTAGGGTTTCAGTCACCACTTTTGACTCGTTCCTTGAGGCCAACAAAACAACAAGGACATATGGTTTCCCTCTGCTCTATCAAGATCACCCACACAACGACCCCATTGCTCATCTTCTTGTTGAGAAAGTTACCCAGCTAGAAGGGGCTCAAGTTGACAACCAGAAGCTTCGTGCGGTTCTGCCTTACATTCCTGGATTTGCTAGATCTTCTTTTGTATACGTGGCCTATGAATGGGTTCCGATATTCGCGCAATACGAAATTGAGATGGACAGCCATTTACCAGACAGCGTACCTACCGGGTTCTTGGAGCTACGAGATGAGGTTTTATCGTTTTCTAATGATAAGCTACATGATGGGAAGATGGGCTTGTTTGCCGTTGTGATAAGTGGGGGCAGTGGCGAGTATGTTCCTCAAGAACTCGAGGATAGAGACAATGTAGGTTTTGTGTGTTTATCCGGGGGTTTCTAGTCTGATTTTAGTCTCCTAGTCTCCCCAGTATTGCGACAAATGCGACATGACCTTTCACAACCCTGACGCGTGGCATCAAAGACAAGTACATCGAGCCGATGCTCATGGAATTGCTGAAGGAGAGGCCCCGCTTCCAAATAATGCCTAGAATTCTCACTCGAAACAAAAACTTCTACTTGATATAGAAAAATTTCAGCTAATGCTAAAGCTGTGCATCGGAATTAATGTACGGTTTCAAAGAGTAGAGGAGAAAGTCCCCCGGCAAAATCTAGATCACTTTGCACATAAATCTCTCGACAAAGAGTGCGGTATTAGCTCAAAGACTACAGGAACATGATGCTACGGGACCCAGATTCATACGGAAGTCATGTGTAGTCTCAAGTGACCTGTGAAGTTTTGGTGGGACCAGAAGATGCCATCGCAAAAAGGCCGTGAAGTGGCTAAAACAGAAATTCTGGCTTGCTCATTCGTTGAACAGCGTGACGAGCCATGAGAGAAAAAGGTTTGGATGGACCAACTTGAATTATTACTGAGAAATATATAGCCATGAGGAAGAGTCTCGGTTTTAATCCCAAGCTAAAAAGTTCTTTTCTGTCGCGGTAAACTGAAAAATGAGAAAATACTGCCAGCGATTTTCTTTCAGTGTAAGTCTTACAAATCGCATGTGTAGCTTGGGGCTAGGGGCCAACATTCGATGAGATTGAACTCGAGACTGCGGTAGTGAGTGAACTGATGAGTGAAAGAGCACGTTTACTAACACAAGACACATCCGTTGCATGAATTCAGAAATTGGCCAGTTGCTACAACTCACTCCAAGCTGTTGTTCTGTGGCGCTTAGCTCTCCCATGCAACATCGGGTATCACGCACTAGTTACCGCTCTGAGAAGTACCTAGAGTGATTCATAGTGGTATATAAAACGAATAACCGAGTTTCTTTGAATGGCTACTGGACTCAGCCTGCTATATTACGACCATACTTATTATGACGTAGCTGCGTCTATTATAAAAAGGGCTGAGTACCATACACCTCCTTTAGCTGTTCCCAACTCACTACATCTCCAAAAATAACCTTTGCCATTAGCCTACCAATAATGTGGCTAACTCTTGGTGAAGACATGTAGTAATACTGGGCGATCTTCGAACCTTTGGAAGCCATATACGTAGATAAAGATGTAAGCCTCAGCTTCTGCCTCTTTTCCTCGTCTACTACTTCCATGCCATCTAGGTAAAAATATCTTCCCTGGTCCTTTTCCATCTCTTCGAGGGATTCTATAACAAGCTTCTTTAGATCAACCGTCGCTTGATTCTGTTCATCTGATCTCCCTGGAGAAGTAAGGAACTCTGGGCAGATTGATAGCTGCTCGAGCGGGGCAGCTTGGGCGTTACTCCAGTCAACCACCCCAGTTAGATTGTATTCCTTGTCAAAAAGCATGTTACCGTAATGCAGGTCAAGGTGGCAAAGCGGGAACGGGCCTCGAACCCTATCCTCTATTATCATTTGAGCCAGTGCCATCTTCAGCACCCAGCACGTCGTCAGTCGATCAGAGTCACCCGGAAAGGTTGCAACGGTTTCCCGGTTTTCGCTTTGCTTTTGATTATAGAAATACTCGAATGATGTTTCCAAAGGGCCGGGGGTGGAATGCCAAGCCATAGGGATAATCTCAACAGGTTGGTCAGTATCCTCCCCACTCCATAGACGCCCAATACGGCCGAAGGTTACGTTTTGAAGTTCCATAAATATCCTGGCAAGTTGCTTGGCCACCTTGGCGAGATGTTGGCGAGGAATAGATTCCGCCAATCCGTCAGGGAGACTACGCCCAGCCAGGCACTCCATCAGTATGTATGGATAGCCAAAAGGCTGATCTGTGGAACACTCGAAGTCGAAAACCTGAGGGACGGGGATAGAACTTGTCTGTTGCTTGACGAGTTTCATTGTAGAAATCTCGCTAAGCATTGAGACTTTGTCGCCATCATTGAGAGGTTTATATGGAATTCGGGCGACCCAGTATACATTGTCCGTGAAGGCCACTTCCATGACCAGGTTATTCAAACCATAGGTAAATCGCGACAAATCGATATTGCACTCAATTTGCGGAGGGAGATTGAGCTGGTGCCTTTTTCGAGATTCCAAGGCATGATTCCTCAGATAATTAAAATCTGCTGAGAGGACAAGTTGGATTTTCTTGCCCTTTTCCGATTCCAAGTCTAGACCAGTCAGACCTGGCCAATGACTGCTTGGTCTTTCCATCATGCAAGAAAATGGACCCTGTAAGCGGGAAAACAGTTCAGTAAGAGCTTGCACAGACTTCTGCCTCAATGAAAAAAAAGGATTATTGAGGGGAATATGGCGTAGTTCTTTCAGCGTGGGGAGTGTTGGTTATAACGGCTTAAATGGTGTCGAAGGCGGTCTGGGTTGGCAGAAACTGACCCACTTAACCATCCACAAGTTCAGCCCACAGCATTGGTAACTTACTCGAGAACCACTGGCGAGCTCGGTGCTGACCAATCAGTCGATGCATTGACGAATTCGAGAGCATAGTACTGAGAACTCAACTTGTGACAGATGATTCATTGGATAATTACAGATGAGATTTAAAATCGACTCAATTGACAGAATAATTACTTATTCTATATAACAAACACACCAATCCTGCGGACAAAAACCTAACCCTGAACTGTGGATGAGTATTTCTTCTGAGCAGCAAATACTTGAGTTGCCATCATTCAGAGCGGGAAAGTAGAATAAAAGCTACATCTTGAAGTGCAAATCGGTCCCATTGTCATCCAATCCCAGCTTGAAAGTCGTGGAAGGAACAGTGTATGAAGTGCCCTGGGCAGATGAGAAAATCTAGCACAAAAGTATCAGTTAGAAATGAGGCGGAATTGATAATGGTGATTGCAAGGTACAAAGAGGAGAATTAATGGATAGAAGGAACAAAACTTACCACGCACAGCAAGGCGTTCCCCAGTACGGACAGTTTGTATTTCTGCAACAAAGATTCTGGTCCGCCTGCCACTGACAATACATGCACCTAGGCCATGTTTGAGGCTTTGCGCCTAGAACGGCGGCATCAGTCGTTGTCGGGGATGGGGCCATTGTGGAGGCTATTGAAAATCCAATAATACGTAAATTCTGCGAAGTTGGGAAACTTGAACAAACTTGTATGTCGGTAGGTTGTGTTTAGTCAAGTATGATGTATTCTTTCCTGGATAGAATGGGAACTCAGTCCCCTTTATAGAAATCTTGACAAGAAGGCAGAAAGCGAGCGTTCCACAAAGTCTTCTTGGATCCTAGGTTTGCCATCCAGAGGCCTTCCGGGAGGTCAAGGCCGAGTGAAGACCCCTCGTGGGCAAAGGATTATCGTCAACATCTGACAGGGTAAAATTCACGCAGGTAAAAAGTTGAAAAAAGATTGCGGGTTCTGACAGAAAAGCCTACCCGATAATGTGGATGTATATCCATTTCATCTCTTGAGGCCCCTCTTGGGCGCACCTCACGTGTTGACTACAGTAACCAACCAACCGTGGTAGAAACATGTCGTTTCTATCGATTGTTGGTCGTCAGCTCTTGGCAATGGTTGGCCTTGTTAGGTCGGTTTGATCCCGCATCCCATAGGCAGCGTGACCGTGGGCTTTTCGCCATGGATTAAGGGTTGCAACTCTAAATTGGTACAAGCTAACATCTATGGAAGCTTCCGAGCATATAATAAGCTAGTATGTTGCATCTGAATCGATAATACAGTGACGGTAAGGTATTGGAGGTAATCTATTCTACAATGGGTGAGGTAAATGACCTAGCTTTGTTTTTTATGCTTTCTGAGATTTGCTTTGTAGATCTCCTTTGGCGATAATGGGAGGTTTTGGCGTCACTTCTTTTGAGTAGGCATCTGGCGTGTTAATTTACAAGCTAGTCAATGACGACAGTATCACAAGAAATCCATTTGTAGAAGCAATGTGTCGCCATAGGTAGCAACTAATCTTTTTCATAGCCTGGTACGCAGGCTATATTTCGTATTCCTACAAGCGCGTGCTTAAAGCAGCCTCCAGGATCCAAACTGATCGACATTAGACACCGGTAAAATTGGGGAAAAGCGCACCATGCTCATTGCCTTTCCCAATATCATCCAGTCTCTTGGACTGCTTACCATTTAAATCGAGCCCGCCAATGCAAAGGTCATAGCGGCGGTCTCTTGTTATACAGCGAGGTCTTCTTATTATTTTTGCGCTACATTTTAGGCATCAGTTGGTTTAAATTAGTGCCTATTAAACCAATTCGGGTTAAAGTCTGTTGGTTTGATGCGCGAGTTGAGCCAACTGCATCTCAGATACCAGGATGGGGGTGGTGCTTTTTGGCCTAAATGCCAGGATTAATACACTAACGAAGTGGTTGGTTGGAAGCGCTTTGAACGCCATGACACAATCAGTTCAGTTTTCAAGACCCATGACTAGAATTAGGCAGCTCTAGAACGGCCGGGCGGCAACAGACAGAACATGGCCGGCCGCAGCGAAGTGGCTAGGGATGACTAAGTGGGAGGTGTTTGTATGACGTTTGTGGACAATAGTTTGGCCTCTGAAAACCCGCCTTGTGTCAAAATTTCTACTCTAGGGTGCTGTGGCTCTTGACTGTTCTTTGCCCTTTAAGCCAGATTTGTCCAACAGCGTGTGCAAACTTTGCTGAATTTGCAAGGTCCCTGCAATGAAGGAGGTTTGGCAATTCGGTACGATGAAGCACTCAAGGTCTGTCTCGCTATTTAGGTCGACTTGTATGTTGCTCTAGCTTTTCTGTACAACGCTATCGCGTTGTTACTCTGGTTTCTTCCTGTCGTCTCCTCATCAACTACAGGTCACAGGCGGGTACAATCATTCAGTAAATTCTTGAAGCTTTTAGTGCCCTACATCTTGGAAAGACAAGGTGTAAGATTCACACTACTGCGTTTTTTTATACATGTATCGCAATCATTTCCAACTCATCCTTAGTATTCTTGCTTCAGTATAGTCACTTCAGTAGCTTTTGCGATTAGAGATAAGAAGGTTGATAATTATAATAGTATCTAAAATATCCAATCTATGTCTATCATTTATAATTCGTATCTAAGTAACATCCCAACACAATTAAGCATCGCTATCCAGACTCTGAGCCTCACACAACTTCTGGTACAGGCCACCCTGAGCAATAAGCTCGCTGTGCGTCCCAGCCTCAGCAACTCGACCTCCTGAAAACACGAAGATGCAATCAGCTTCCCGGACCGTGGAAAGACGATGTGCGACTGCAATCATGATTCTGTTACCGGCTGAAGCAGCCTCGGCAAGGGCGGATTGAACAAGCTTCTCAGATTGCGTGTCCAAAGCACTCGTAGCCTCGTCAAGTAAAATGACGCTTGGGTTGCGGACGAGCGACCGCGCGATGGCAATGCGTTGCTTTTGACCGCCCGATAACTGGCTCCCGCTCGTACCACATGGAGTACCCAGACCTTCGGGCAACGAGGAAATAAATTCCCAGGCGTTCGCGGCACGACATGCGTCCATGATTCTCTCCTCAATGTCGCCCTCTGTAGCGGCGCCTTGGTCGATACCCATGGCTATATTCTCTCGGACACTCCCGGGAAATAGACTAGGCTCCTGTTGAACTAAGGACACATGGCTGCGGTAAGTGCGTGGGCTAAGCGTCGTGAGCGTGTCAGCATTGTCAATTGTGATTGTGCCGTTGGTGGGGTCGTAGAAACGCTCGAGTAGCGATATCATGGTACTCTTGCCACAGCCTGTCACAAGAAGAGTTAGAAGAGATTGTGTGATCGGATGGAAAAGATCAAAGCTCACCAGACGCGCCGACAAAGGCTACAAATTGACCGGGTTGAATCTGAGCTGGGTTAGAATCAACTTTGACGACCTAGAGGGAGAAGGAAATGCTGACCTTGAGCGAAACACCCTTCAGCACACGCGTACGAGGCGCCAATGGATAGGAAAACTCGATATCCTGCAAGTCATAGGAGTTGCAGCCATTTGAAGGACCATGGTCCTTGTTCTCGTCTGTTTCTGTCACAGTTGGCTCAAGGCCGCAAACCCAAAAGTAGTAATTGGCGGCAGAATTTGCCTTGGTCATACCTATTGGGCAATGTGAGATTGAGTGCCCAACCGCAGGCAGGATCCTGGAACCATCAACTTACTACTTGCAAAGCTAAACATTTGCCCAGCACCCTGACCTCCGAAATAAACTGCCATGAATGAGATGAAGAATTTGTAAAATGTGATTTGCCCTTCAGAGAGCAACTTGGAGCCCCACCTATCCGTTCCAAGTCTATTAGCCCAGAAGATAAAATGGGAGAAAGGGTTTCTTACCAGAATCCAAGACCAAGGATAAAATACTCGATCGCCTGGGTAAGCGAAAACCAAATCATCATATGAAGGAGAGGAACTGTTGACTCGTTGACAGCGGCGTCGAGTTCCATGGTGTATCTGCGCAACACATCATTCTCGATAGCAAGAGATGATACGGTTCTGATGGCAGTGACGGCTTCTGATGCAATCGAGGCACTGGTTGAGAACCTTTTATCAATGTCGGAATCCATCCTTGTCTCGACCCGGATTCTTATGTAGCCAGACAACAGCATGGGTGGCATGCCGGCGAAGACACCAACAAGACCAAGCTTCCAAGAGAAGGCAATTGAGAGAATACTGCAAGCCAATACAGAAACCAAGGACATGACGATGATGCCAATGTTGAATCCCATGAGCTCGAAGATGGATTGCGTAGACGAGTCAATCTTGCTGGTCAAGGAGCCGATGGCGTTCTCAGGTCGATCAAAGAATCTGATATCTTGCCGCAAGTAAGCCGCCAGAAAGTCCTGGCGAATCCTTTGGCTAAAAGTCTTCTCAGGTGGTTAATAAACTTCGCACGGATTGATGGGTATAGCGGGCAACCTACTTGGGCGATGACATTGGTGGCCCACCCAAAAATAGCGTAGACGATTGCGATGCCAATGGCCATGACAAAAAACATAAGCGATATGAAATTTCCCTTCTTTTGCATGTCGGGTCCTCCGAAACTGCCCATAACTCGGCCCAGAAGGAGGGTTTGACCAGGATAAATGCCAGCTACACATGTTAGCAGGGTATTTGAAGACAATGGATAATAATACACTTACCTCCGACCACGCACGTTAGGAATGCGATTGCATACCATCTCTTGATCTCCGGTGTTGCTGCGATCAGCTTCAAAACAGTTCTGGGTACACCGGTTGGTTGGTACCCGTTGTAGTCCTCGCGGTTCTGCAAGGCGAAGAGCCTGTCCATTTCAGTCTGTCGTCTAGCCAATGACTCGGTGGCATTAATCTTTTCGTCTTCTGTTTCATCCTCGGAATCTTCTTTTGAAGATTCTTTCAGCTTTCCAGGAGATAGATCTTGAGCCTTGACTAGCGCCGCGTATGCTCCCCCTCGAGCCACTAGATCGTCATGTTGGCCTTGCTCGATGATTTCTCCCCGTTTCATAACGACAATGTTGTCTGCAGCCTGGATCGTTTTGAGTTTGTGCGCAATCACAATGGTGGTTCGGCCTTTGGAAACCTCATCCAGAGCCCGTTGGACGATGCCTTCGGCGTGTGGGTCTAGAGCGCTGGTGGCTTCGTCGAGCAGCAGCACTTTGGGCTCTGATACGACGCTACGCGCAATGGCAATTCTCTGCTTTTGGCCGCCTGACAAGAGACCGCCCCTTTCGCCGATCCGAGTGTCGTAACCTTGTGGGAGCTCCTGGATGAAGTCATGAGCAAATGCAATTTTGGCCGCTGCCTGAACCCGTTCAAGTTTTGCCTCTCTAGAGTCGTCCTCCCACGCTGTGCCGACCAGGCCGTTGCAGATATTTTCGAAAACTGTTCCGTTAAACAGTACTGGCTCTTGCTGGACGAGTCGCATGTTGGTTCGTAGCCAGCGAAGGTTAAGCTCCTCGATTCTTTCGCCGCTCAACTTGATTGTGCCCGAATTAGGATTATACCATCGCTCGAGAAGCCCGATGATTGTGCTCTTCCCCGAACCACTCGCGCCCTGGATTCGGCGTTAGATACAGGACCCAAAAGCGAACTGGTCAAGCCACTTACCACTAGCGCAGTTACTTTGCCCGCAGGAATGGACAGCGAAAAGTTGTCGAGAACAGGGACATTGGGACGGCTAGGGTAGGAGAAGGAGACACTCTGTAGCTCGATACTACCTTCAGTGACCAATGGAATCTTTCCAGACCCATCAAATGCGTCGATGCTCGATTCTCGATCGATGAGTTCGAAAAGCTCTCCAGCAGCGGTGGCTGCGCGACTAAAGGTGACAAAATGGGGAGCGATCGAGTTAATTGTTGAGGCGGCGATAATAACGGAGAAGAGAACCCTGTTCGAAATAATTGATAAGTAACCGCAATTGTGAAGGTGTCAGAATGAAGGCATACGCGAAAACTGTACCGACGCCATCAACCTCGCCACGAGTGATCATGCTGATACCCTGCCAGAAAGCCAAACCCATGCCAGCAAAAACAATAAAGTATTCTCCAGAAAACATCAATGCATAAAGAATATTCTTCTTCATTCCAAGCACACCAGCTTCGTGGATAAATTTGGAATATTTGGTCATCATTCTAGGAGCTAGACTGAAGGCTTTGACTGTCCGAATATTGCCCAGCACAGCTTCGGCGAAAGACCCTGCCTGTCCGTAGATTTTAAGCATTTTGACCTCGAGGCTGGCATCGAATGGGGCGATTGCCGTGACAACAAGAAGAAGGACTGGAACCATGGACATTAAAATGAGCGTGAGTTTCCACTGGCTCACAAAAGCGATGATGAAGGCGGCCACAAAGGTTGAGAGGGCTTGGAAAATCTGGCCAAGCTTCTCGGATATGCCAGACTGGATCAGCTTTCCATTGCTAGTAGCCTGCATGGAGATGGAGCCAGCTGTTCCTTGATCAAAGAAGCTAATCTCCTGCGCCAGTGCAGATTTGAAGTATCGACATCGTATGTTGCGCGTAATTCGAAGGGCAACATATGTAAGAAAGGTCGAGTAGACGTAGGTGCATGCGAATCGCGCGATACCGATGTATACAAAGTATAGGCTTGCAAGCTGCGTCAGAGGGGCTTTGATCAGAGATGGAGGGCCGTTTTAGACAAACTTACGAATACTTGGAGACAGCTGACATGAAACCAGCTGGAGCAGATCCGGTGCTGGAGAACTCGGTCATGATGTTGATAAAGTCTCCGAGAACCACGTTCACCAGTGCAAGAGCTACTCCAGACCCAACTGCAGCCAAGAGTCCCACACCTCCGATTGCATAATCAGCGTTGTCCCCGTACGTAAAGATCCGCTGCGCAAATTAGATTGGTCAATACACAGCACGTTGGACAAGTAAATGCGCACCATGTAATGTCTGGCATTCGACTGCTTCTTGGATGGGGTGCTTGTGTGCGCTTCGGGCGAGCTTTGTGGTAAGGTTTCCAGTTCCCTCTTGGCCGGGCCATTCTTCTCTGTGTCAGAAGACGACATGGCGTCGACGGCTGAGGAAGCGAAGATTAGTAAAATCTGGCGACAAGGAGTAATGCAGAAGAAATGAATCAAGCAATGTCGAAGCCGCGACTGCAAGGCCCCTATAACGAGCCTTAATCTTCATCGCGTCCATGTTTTATTTCAACCTAGATCGGAAACTGTGAGATGCCGAAACTACGACTTGGTATCGTCAAGTATGCTAAGATTGGTGGGGCGTGCTCTAGTAACAGCATCTCGGACAGCCGACGCACCGAAAACGAACAGGGTGGAGTCAAAATGGCCGTCTTAGTTTGGTCACGTGCAGTCATTCTATGCACACTTCCACGGCGCTACGGACAGTTGATACTCCGACATAGCGCAAGCAATCTATGATTCACTATGGAAACTACAGGGAACGGCATGGAAAGCTCCAGGGGCTTCGCAGTGCCCAGCGTGCCCCTGCAGAGGCTCTCTGTGAGATGTCCATCCCCCTCCAATCCATCCGCGCTAACCTCCACAGTGTGATCAGTGCCGCCAACGAAAGGTACAGTCTCATGATCCAGTGGCAATCCTTTCAATTCGTCATCCTAACATCAGCTCTTCGCTTCTAGGTTAGGTGCGATCGTGTGGCGCCGTGTGGTCCTTGCTCCAACAGGCACATACAATGCTCGTTTCCAAATGGGTTCAAGCAGAGAGCCAAGCGACAACATGCAATCATAGCCGATGACTAGTCAGTGACGCTTACATCTTCCTTCAACATGACAGCAGCCATCTAACAGGACATAGTGGGAGCAAACTTGACGATATCTCAAGTAAACTAGATCAGATCTGCCTCGCAGTCGGCAACATCAGCTCCCCCGCCCCACCTGCACTGGGGTGCTCACCCGTAGTCCAGGCAAGTCTCCAAACAAAATCCCGAGTTTCTTCTCCCTTTACTACATCAGGAATTGAAGAGGATACACCGGAATCCAGTTTGGAAGGGGACGTTGCGTTGAACGAAGAAGCTGCCTTCGCCACCGACTTTGCCGAGCAAGCCGTGGGCAATCATGAGGCGTTATACGTGTTGCCTGAAGTCAAGTCTAGTCTTGATGCGTTGCGACGCGTCCTGTCCGATCGCAAGGGGGGAGATGGCTCCAATAGAGGTCTCGACGCCCAGCCTTTAACATCTTGGCCTAGTTGCTGCGACTTCAAGCTTCCGCCCATGGAACGAGCCATGGCCGCCATACAACGGCTAAGGGGTCAGTTGTTTTCTCCACCTACGCGCTTGCGGCTCACACATTCGGTTTAGAATCGCCGCAACTCAGGTTCTTCTGGTGCATGGAGCTTCACAGCATCGGCCAGTTTGTCGAGTATTTCATGACGGTTTACTCTGGCAAGCCATCATTAGCTGAGTTGATTATCGTCAACTGTGGTCTTTCTGCTCTCTTTATTCAATGCGCTTCTGAAGAAAGTGATGAAGCGGCGAAGCGTGACTTTCAAGCTCAGGGAGGTATTTGTCAAAGAAGCTTGGAATCCATTTTGGCCAATATTCCACTCAACCTTCCGTCCAACTTTGACTACGTGCTGGCTCTTGAGATGGCTGTAAGTGCCAGGTGCAAATGCCAACTCGTTGCGGACTAACCGATACACAGTCAGTATATTACCTTGAAAGATGCCAAGTGTCCCTTTCGTGGAATTTCCTCTCCGTCGCTGCCCAGAAGTGTCTGACTCTGGGCTTCGATCGCCAGGTAGCCCTTGTCCCCGAAGGAATAGAAGTCAAGCAACGCAGGATAAGGGTTTTCTGGTCTATTCACATGCTGGACAAAATGCTTTCCTTACGGCTCAACCGTCCATGCTTGTTGAGAGACGAGCACATCACGTTGAGCCCATCTCAAATGGAACAATCAACAGAAGGCGGCTCAACCCCTTTTAGTCCTAAATGGATCAAGATATCAATGCTGCAAGGCAGGGTGTACGATGACATATATTGCCCCAGGGCGTTGCTCAATTCGCCGTCCGTGAGAGAGGAGAAGGCCAGACAATTAGCTGCGGAAATGCGAACCTTGTTCGAAAGCAAGGACCCAATTGAGGTGAGAAGCTGTTCAAAGTGTATCAAACGGGTACCAGGATTGCTCAATTTACAATAGGACCAGTTTTTCAAAAACTCAACTCGGTATCTCCCCGAAAGGTTTCACAATGCCTTTGTTCGGGCGGATAAAGTATCTTGTTTAGCACTCTTAACCTTAATTTATCGTAGTATTCCGCCGAGGCCCGATGCGGGCTCTGCATTTTGTGACGAGTGCCTCGATGCTGCAAACGAAAGTTTAGAGGAGCACAGGGTTTGTCTTGAGCTTTTCCAAGGAACAGATACAATGCTCCAGCTCTATATCCAATGGTGAGGCTATTTCAAATACGTCGGGCTGACCTTGCTCACGTGCATCCTAGGGCTCTTCTTGCAACTCCTTTTGCACCATTCATTGTGCTGTTCTGCCACACAGTCGAAACCCGCGACTCGGTCCACTTGGAAAAGCTAGCATCTGTCATCGATGCTTTGCAGCAGCTGGGTCCTGGCGTTATGAAAATATACGGCAAGCAGCTTCGGCTTTTCAAGACCATGTACGATGTGGCATATAAATATGTCAACGCCTTACCGACCGACATACCCATGCAGTCACCGAGAGGTATCAGCGATGCTGCCTTTGAGGACTTTTTTCTTGAAGCCGGGCTATCCCCGTCAGGCAAACCGCCGAAACATTCGGGTGCAAACAGTTTTCACGGCATGAACCAGGGTCTTGGGATGCATTTTGGCGAATCAAGCCTGGGGCATAGTGGCGTTGAGTCTGACGAAAATTATACTGGCCAGGGTATCGAACTTGGAAATTGGTTTGATCAAAGCCACCAAGTGTTTAGAATGCTGGAGGATGATAAATACTAATCTGAGACTGAAGACATGTATTCTCCCCTAGCAGAAAGAAAGAATTCCGAAACATGAGCGTTTGGATGGGTGAATGAGAATAATACCAAAATGCCACGCTACCCTATACCGACTCCACAGGTTCTCACCTTGCCACCTGTAGGATGTAGGCAGAGGCCTTTCACATGGAGCTACATTTGTTTGGAGTTATTCGCAACAGGAGACAGTCCCAGCACAATTCTCAAATGATTTTTGTGTCATGTCTGCTGCGACTTGCAACATCATTCCACGAATGATGCTATTCCTCGAAGTTTGATTTTAAAAATAAGACATAATAGAACCTAGAGTGGACACGTATGACAGCTAATACCGACTAACTAGGTATCTGGAAATAAATTAACATTTGAGTATGATTCGATCTTCCCAGCTTCAGCCCTTTCTCAATTGGGCTGTGAGTCACTATGGCTCCTTTATTTGGCATGAGTCAAGGCGGGTGGGCGCAGCATCTAGCTGGCACTTTGACCCCGCTCTTGCTCACACCAAGCCAATCATACGCTCCGACAAGGCAGTATTTGTATGTTACGCATCAAAGGCTGATCAGCTGGGCTTATTATTCTGGGTGTCCATTTCGTAGACATCCGACTTTTAATTACATCATCTACTCATTGTTTTCCATTGATATTTATCCTGGATCCGCTTTAATCTCTCTTTCAGAACCCACTGTCCAAATCGTTGGCCGCAGCCATGCCAAGCAAAAGCCTGTCGAGGAGCCAGCGACGGCGCAAGCAACATCGACAACACGAAGCCATCCCAACAGATCGCAACATCGTCTTTGGCAATCTCAGTGGCTCTGGCGTTGTCGACTTTGATGCCACCGATGCACAAGCACAGTCTCCACTCTTCTCGCTCCTGCCAGTCGAGATCCGCACCCAAATCTACCATGAGCTTTGGCGACTGGCAGGCCTCTCACAGCACATCATAGTATCACACAAAGGCGACGTCGCTACTTTTCGCCACACAAGATGCATTACAGAATATGACAAGCCCTACGATTTAGACCCCAACTCTGAAAGTCACCCTCCCTCGTAAGTAAATCAGCGCGGCTACCAGAATGAACCGAACCATTGACTGATTGAATACAAGATGGAACGTAGATTGCTATAGTTGTGCAGAGATATTTGATTATCGGGTTCGAATGAAGTATGGCTCAGAACGACCTGCGCAACCGAAATCACCATTTCTGCCGCTATTGTTGTCTTGCAAATTAATGTAGGTAGTGGAGAGAACAACGGCCTGATACACGACACAGCTCACACTTTTTGCAGCCACCTCGAGACATTACCTTCTATTGCCCATAATGTACGATTTTGCTTTCGATCAATAGATGACGCGTCGACGTTCCTCGGAAGTCATCGGCCGCCGATTGTCTATATGCTACGAGATATTTTGGTCGCAGATTCCTTTCGCCTTGCGTGCTGGAAAGACAAGCACTGGTATCGGCTGATGGAACATGTCGGCAAGCTTCCCAATCTCCGGTCGCTGTATCTCTGGATGGACAAGTATTACCAGCCGTGGCGCAACAGCAAACCTCGTGAGCTGCTCGCGAACCCTCGACTATGCGTCTGCTTTTCCAAGCTGCCCGCGCATGTGCGACTAAAAGCCGGGTTCCCCAGCGATATGATAAGAGATGAATCAAGGAGCCAGTGGTCCAACAGTATTCGGTACTTTGTTCGTGTTTCTGGAGGGCTGGTGAATGGCGCCACAATGGAAATGATGTTGGGCAATGACGACAATATTGTATTAGAGAGGTAGTAGGCAGTTGCACGTTGGTGCTGGATAAAGTGGGTGCAAACTTGATATGCTTCATTCATGTTAATTTCAATGGATCGGGAAAAAATCACCGAAGACAAATGCCATTACCGCACTAGGTTTGAGAATTTGTGAACGCGGACCGTTCTATATCCTTGCGGCTTGCTCTGAGCTCATGTGGTGGGGTTGGGAATGAGAGGATGGAATTTTGGACAAATGCGAACGACTAAAATACATAGATTGCAACAACCCATGCCAATGATTGAGAGTGATCAATTTCCAGTGGCAGCAAAGTATTGTACAGAACTCTGTACTAGACACACAAGCAGCCCATTTGATGCTATCCACCATTTTGAGATGGCACTTCAAACCTTTAGTTTGCTTAGACGGAGAACTTCTATACCAGGCAAAGCTTTGAGTTCGTCAACCGCCTTTTGCGTGAGAAGTCTACACAAGCAAGGTTAGATAAGAAAATTGTGTCAAAGACTGGGCTTCACTTACGGAGGCAGACAGATGGCTGGCAGAGAATCAGTGCAAATGTAAGATGTGACTCCAGTGTCTCTTGCAATAATCCTAAAAATTGGCATCATTAGAAAAGGTTGCAGCAGGTGGAAGATTTCCTTTTTTTTCCCCTAACTCACTCGCTAGCTTGTATTTGCTGATCCTCGTTCTTAGCAATGTATCTGATCGGGATGCGAGGCTCCTGCGCATTGGCTAGCCCAGCTGCTGCAACGAGGGCACTTGCGAGAAGGGTAAACTTCATGTTGGAGGCGTCGAATTGGTTCAATTGATGGGTTGTGTGTTTTGATGGGGTGAATGAGTAACGAGGTGATCTTGTATGGCGGGCATATCGACCCTTTTATGTTCCAAATCCTAATACGTCATGAACTACATGGCGGACCATTGTTACATAGGAGACAGCTTTCAGTCACACACATCTAAATCGGTGTGGGGAATATGAATGGGTTTGCATATCCTCAGGACTATCAATTCCATTCCTCGGTATGGGGAACCTGTAGCGCGTGTCTCAGAAACCTCCGCCTTTTCCCGGTGGTCAATGGCAATATCGTACTTGGTCTGAATTGGTGCGGTAGGAATTATGCATCCATTTCTAGTAAGGATTTCGTTTAACTTTGCTTATTACGACTGGCCTATTTATGTCGCGGGACACAATTTTATGTGCGGTTGTCAAGAACCAGTTTTGTAAAAATGCCGTCGAGTCTTTTATGGCAGATACGTGTACAGAGCAAATGCATGAACCTGGTGTGATTTAAGACAACGTGTGAGTCTCGGAAAATGTATGCTAAATCGCATCGGGACTTCGGTTTCATCAATGCCAGAGAAAGCCAGACTTGAGCGGGGAGCTAGCTTCACCCACTCCCTACCATGAATATTTTCATTCCCGACCCAGCCGATGATTTGCGAAATCAGACTAAGCCAGCACCACGGCCAACGCCAATTTTCGGTCAAAAGGCGATCTTCAACGCCATACCTCGAAATTGGGGCAAGATGAGCACTGTGTTGTGAAAACATTTGGCTCCGCATGCTCTACCTGCATCGCATCAAAGTGGGCAATGTGAAACGTGGGGCACCGAGGTGAGAATGGTGGGCGGCTATAAGCGGCGTGCAATGTTGATGCAATTCACAACGCGAAGCGCATCAAGGCAACATGATGTGATAAGGAGAATTGAGCAATTTAAATTGTGCACTGCAACCCCAGATTTCCATAGGGGCCGGGCCGAGCGGGCCTTGGGACCGCATGGCAGTTGTCGTATGGAAGGGAATGCAAGACACGGACTGCCCTACATAGGTCTGCAAACGCAAGCGATGGATCGCCCAGAATTCTCGTGGTAGGATTGCAAATGTCTCAACCACATAATTGCATCGGCATTGCCAAGAGCAAGTGACGTGGCGTAGCAGTGAATGCGGCGAGGACGTCATGGCGCTTTTTTGACGAGCGAGACATCGACCAGCTAATCAATGACGCTTATCTGCGCCGCAGCGTAGATGTGCAGCGCAGGTCAAAGAATCTTATCTCAGACTTGAAGCTGGTCTGGAGTTGACGTCAATGGATTTCATCAGATCATCGGCCATGCCAAACGACATTCACCACAACCCAAATCAAGCCATTGGTGTGTCCTTCCAATGAAACCGCACAAGTCAAGAACAGTTTTGGAAGTTGGACCAAAAACTTGACCTCGATCCCTCTTCAATGCTTTCATCGCTCGAATCCGTCCAGCGTACACCTCTTGAGCAAAATACTGTCCCCCGACAACGAATGAGATTCTAGTTTCCTTTTTGGCCAGCCGAGTACACTCAAGTACCGTACCTGTCCCCACAATTCTCTCTCTATGGCTTCCATGAGCTGACTTGACCATCCGCGCGCGTACCAAAAGGTCTTCTCTAGAGGGGCCAGCATGACGGAGTAGTGGGCCAAGATGACCAAGGCGTGTGGCCTTCGTGCGCCAATATCTGCAAGAATAGTCTCGCTGATGTTGTACATGAACATTAGAGCCGTGCCACCTTCCACTTTGAGCCCAGACGCAGCAATCAATTTCGCACACCTTCGCAGACTGTCGACGGCATCGGCGTAATGAGCCAGGCTGGACGCAGGCATGTCAGCTTCTAGAAATGCGTAAAGAGTATCGATGGCTTCCCAAGTATCAAGAGGAAGGACACTGCCCTCGAGATCCGGTGACCTGTGCATAGTCGTTAGCAAGGTGCATCCGATTGGATTAGAATGCACTGACGCTGTGTGAATGTCACGCATCTCAAGAGGCCAGACACCATAGACAAGAGCAGTGAAATCAGACCTCAAGTCACACAGCTTTCGAGACGATAGAGTTATCTGGATCCCTCTGAGGAGCCCCGCAACGTCGAGTAGGTTGTGGATGGGATCCAGGCAGCTGTGGGGAGCGCGCGTTGGAAGAGCAAACATGTACAAGGTAACAACAGAGGCAAAGCCAAAGATGGCGGGTCCTGTCTCGGGCGAAATGTCGCTCAGCGCAGAGCGAAATCCTTCCGATCCAACAGTCTGATAGTAATCGGACAAGGACAAATACATCTGGCTCTCGTCGGGCACCAGGTACGCCTTGTGGGCCGCCGCGATGGCGAGGATGCCATGCATGACGAAGCGGTGTCGATAGCCTTCTCTTGGTATCGCAACTTTCCACACATGGTTCATCTCCTCTTTCAGAGACAAGGTTGCTGCCGTCACGGTGCAGTAATGGTGCATGAGCTCAAAGTCTTTGCTCGCGAGCTCGTGGGGCGGAAATGGAGCAATGTGATGCGAAAGAGTGGGCGCCGTAGTGGGCAGATTGACAGGCGAATGTGTTGCATCCAGCATGTCATCAACGGATTTCGGAGTCGGTAGAGCCTGGTGAGCGTCGGGCTGGGCGTTGTGCGGCCCGTCCGAGAGGCTGCATGGCAACTCACGTCTCTTGCAATTGAAGCAAATGGGAACCGACTCGTCGCACTTTTCCTCGGGTTACACCATTAGCCATGACGAACTACTGGTGGAGCAGATTTCAATTGCGCGCCCACCTTTATTCTGTATTGTTTGCAGTTGGTGCAGCCATTCCGCGACTTTGTGTGCGACCGTCGAGGCGGCATGGTGTGTTGGCTGGTGGCTCCAGTGGTACGCGGGTTCGGATAGGGACGGTGAGAGAGCGCAAGCCTACAGCAGGGAGGGTCAGTCCGGGTTGAACAGGTCAAATAGTGAAGAGGCTCGGCTGAATAGAGCGATAGATACGAGGAATGAAATATCGTCCTAGTTTGCTGCGCCTTGATGAATCATTTCAGACGCGAAACGAGCAAGGAATACGAAGCCGAAGCCGAAACCTCGGACAGCCTGTTGATACGCGTGTTTCTATCACGCTAGACCTAGTTAGTCGGTATCTAGTCAGCTAGCAAAAGTGGAGCGCTCCTACAAGCGGAGCTGTTGTTACAGTAAATTTATACGGCGCCGTCACAGTCCGTGACGCAATCTTAGAGCAAAATGCTAAACACGCATTGACAACTCGGAAATGGGCACGACAGACGCTCAACATGATATGCGGGGGCTGGCCTTCGCGTTGTTTACGTTACTTTTGTTGTGCCAAGTTTCTTTTAACCTCCAACTTTAAGTTTTGGATTATTTCGTGTCTATTTTTGCAATCACGATGCAGTGGGCACTGGATGGATCCATATTCAACTGTGGTCAGGAAACTAGATAGATGTGTAGCAGCTATAAATGAGATGCTCTCCGTTCTAACAATTTCTTTTGGCTGCATCGCAAGTGCTCTTCCTGTTTTATTATCGGTTGTTTTATGTCAATATTCCATCATGCTATTCCGGACCATAGGCCTTGTTGCTGCTGTCGCTACTGTCGCAGGAGCAGTCGAAACCAAGCCCAACATCATCTTCATCCTCACAGATGATCAAGATGTCCATATGCAGTCGCTGGATTATATGCCGCTTCTGAAGAAGTACATTGCAGAGGAAGGAACTACATACGAACGACATTATTGGTGAGTCGACCTTGGAGGCATCATCGTAAATACTGACATTGGTAGCACCACTGCCATCTGTTGTCCAGCTCGTGTGAGCATTTTCACTGGAAAGCTGTCACACAACACAAACGTCACAGACGTGGTTGCTCCTTATGGTAGGTGCTGAAATTTGTTTTCCTTGGCCCATTCCTAAATGAAGAACCATGCTTGTGTCGACGATAATTCTTGCTTCTCTCTCTAACCATTGCACAGGTGGGTATCCTCAATTCATTAACCAGGGACTCAACAGCAACTACTTGCCTGTTTGGTTGCAAGATGCAGGATACAATACCTACTACGCTGGCAAGCTGTTCAACGCTCACATGACTACGAACTACGACAAACCTCACGCCGCCGGGTGGACCGGTTCCGACTTTCTACTTGACCCCTTCACATACAGCTACTGGAATGCAACCTGGCAGAAGGACATGGATCCTCCCGTCAGCCGTGAAGGTACCTACAACACCGACGACCTTGCGAATAAGACTGTCGAATACATCCGACAAGCCCATGCCGCAGGCAAGCCGTTTTTTATTGGAACTGCCCCCATCGCACCCCATGACGAGGTCGTAATGAACCCGATTGCCTTTAACGGATCCGTCTTTTCACCCGATGACCCCATTATCCGACCCAAGATCACACCGCCGCAGCCCGCAGAGCGCCATGCAGGACTGTTTGCAGATCTCAAAGTGCCTCGTACTCCCAACTTTAACCCCGACAAGGTAAAATGCCCCAATTCTATCGGGACTTCATTGATTGAAATCGACTAACCGTGATGTAGCCCAGTGGTGTCAACTGGGTTGCGCGCCTCCCCCAGCTGAACCAAACCAGCATTGATTACAACGACAACTTTTTCCGTCTACGATTACAGTCGCTTCAGGCCGTCGATGAGATGGTTGAGCGAATTGTGCAAGAGCTAGAAGTCCTCGGCATTGCGGACAATACCTACGTTATTTACACGACAGACAACGGTTTCCACCTCAGTCAGCATCGTCTTCAGCCAGGAAAGACTTGCGGTTTTGAAACCGATATTCACATTCCCTTAATGATCCGAGGGCCAGGTATTCCAAAGAACGCCAAATCCAACATGGTAACCAGCCACACGGACTTGGCACCCACCATTTTCAAGATGGCCGGTCTGGCACCGAAGTCTGATTTCGATGGAGTCGCGGTTCCACTCACTGAAGCTGAGATGGGCACGGAAACCCGCGCGGAGCATCTTGGAATCGAATACTGGGGTCTGTCTGTCGATTCAAGCTGGCATAGTAAGTTCTTGTTCCCCCGTAAAGCCCGGGAATCGTAGCAGCTAACAAGAGACATCAAGACAAGATTAGCCTTGGCAACACGTACAAGGGGATCCGAGTGCAAAGCCAGGACTACAACATTTACTATTCCGTCCATTGCACCAACGAACATGAACTCTACGATATGACAGTAAGTGATGACTCAACTAATTCTGCATCGGCATTGAGATAACATTGTTTAGGTGGACCCCTTCCAAATCAACAATCTTTTGCCATCGGGCACAAACGGCACTGGGATGCCCATTTCTAGTTATATGAATTCCACTGCTATCATCGTCGGAAAGCCCATTGTCAATGTCATTGCGCGTCTCGATGCCCTCATGATGGTTATGAAGAGCTGCAAGGGAGAGACTTGTATTAGCCCTTGGAGTGTGTTGCACCCTGAGGGTGGTGTACGCACATTGGCGGACGCGCTCGATGCCAAGTATGATGATTTCTACATCAAGTCGATTGAAGAAAACCCCGTCAGCTATTCCATGTGCGCGAACGGCTATCTTGTGGACGCTGAAGGAATCCAAGATCCCATCATCTACAACGAGGCTGACTGGAGCGCTTTGACCTAATGCCGAATCCCTTCGAATCGGTCAGCCTCAGAAAAGTGTCCTCCAGACAATAGCCAAATATTGGTATCCATAGCAAAAAGAGTTTAGACTTCTGCTCCAGACTTTATTCCGTTCTGTACCATTCTACCACAATTAGTTATAAATGCATTCTTTCTGTCTTGTGACAGTTTTTTAATACATCACCTCGCAAAATGAGTGAGTTCATTCTTCTTTTGCTCCATGCGCATCACTGGCCAACTAAGCCCTGTCCCCTGAGCGAGTTGCTCACCTTTCTTATAAGGTGTATGGCTAAAGTAAATGATGTTTTAGCGTGACGAAGAGTGTTCGTAGAATTATTTCAGCCTCCTTTAAGTCGTTTTCATTCTCATCCATCGCTAAAATGATATTCTGATCTCATGAAGAGTTGTTCAAGCTATACGCCCACACCGCCTCGCCTTGCATCTGACTAGTAAAGATCAAAAACCTGTTCGCCCACATTCTCAGCTTCCATATATTCGCCATCCATCGCTCCATAAATATAAGCGTCCCCAACAACTTGATATCCGTTGCTGATAGGCCTTAGGACGACGCATCGATCGCACCCGTGTAACACTGTTACCACATCGCCGGCTTTGGCACAATAAGGACCAAGGCCAATCCTCCCTCCTGAAGTCTCAATAAACGTGCGGTTCATGAGGGTAATCAGCCGTTTGCTATAAGGAAGAATGTAGCTGATGTTTCTTGCCAATGCGTCTAGCTCAGGGTGAAAGTCAGGCGGAATTGACTGCAACTCAAAGTAGACACGAGATTGCATTTCCAGATCGCTTGAGTCGCCTTGATCGAGTATAAGGGTCCGCCAAAAAGCATCGTACGCAGCACTATCGAGGCCTTTGGCGTATTTTACCAGCTCCCGATACACATCAACGTGACCCGTTTCGACAAGCATCTGTTGCACGTTGTCATATCCGCCAGAAATGGCTTCGCCGCCTTGCTGTGGTCCAATGACGCGGGTAATCTCGCCAATCAACACGCCTTTCGAACGCATGAGGCCCTTGATCTCGTCAAATTCGACATCTGCTCTCGTATTGCCTGATGCTTGAAACTCTTCGTACACAGTCGGGGGACGCCAACTGTCACCGGCGTGATGTTTGCTGTGTATCTCGGGAGTCCAGCTTGGGCCTGCCGCACAGAGCTCAGATCTAGATGACAGCATAGCATTCAACTTTCCATCGAGGGTAATGGAAGCTTTGACGTATTTAATGAGCAAGCACCTAATCGAAATCGTGTAGTCTGGGCGGACGAGGCGCTGAGACTCCGGGACCATTCCCAACAGGGCGTACATCTTATCGAGCTCGTCTGTTGCTTGGAAGCGCCTGGTAAAATCGAGAAGTCGTGGCAGGGTGAGCTGTCCGAGCCCCACATCCCATGTCCCGTCGCAATACGCCAGTGTCTGCCACATGATCAACGCCGGGCTAGAACTTTGGCCTCGTCGCACGAGCGACGCAATCGGTCCATCATATTCGCCGGTATTCTGGTCAATCGAAGATCCGACGTCCTGCATCAACATCAGACAATAGCAGGCGTAGTTGAAGTCAACTTTGTTCATTGTTTTATTGCCGCAGTGGATGGTGCATGGTTTCGAGGGCTCCTTGGAACCTCGACTGATCAACTCTTGAATGATCCACATTCGGGACCAGTATGCTCTCTCAAAGAGATCCCAAACGGCCTCCCAATTTTTGGTGGCAATGGGGAACCCGAGACTAAGTAGCTGAGATGACAAGGATCTGTGGCCAGTACTCAAGTCGTCAAAATCCACCTCAGCAAATCGGAAAAAGTTTCCAAGCTCTGATATAACGTCCATAGCCTCGTCGCTGTTTTCGCTAGACTCTCCAAGCCAAGAAATAACATTGCAAGCCTGAGAGTAGATGTAATGCATTTTTTCCACCTGCCTTCCTCTTTCCAATGTGTCAGACTGGTTGATGCACAAAGCATCAATCCAGAGCATGCGGACATTTGAAACATGTCTCAACTCAAGTAGCGCAGCTGCAAGGTTTTGAGAAACCTTTTGTATGCAGCCATTTAGATATATCCGCTGGGTGTTCTTCGTGTTACCCCACACGTACGACACTGCCTCATATGTTGAACCTGCATCCAAGGATACATGCGTCATATCACACATGATGGGATCATCACGCAAACCAGGCAACAGCACCAACAGGCGGATCTCTGATGCCTCTGCCGCGAGAGGTAAGTAAGCATAGGTTTGTCCAGGAAGTTGTGACTGCATATTCTTTTATGTAGTTGCTTTACAGCAATTTAGCAGCTTAACTGTACTGATTGTCGGATAGTCAGTATTGGGTATGATTGCGATGGTGTAGGGTAAGTTTTGACGGAGCAAGTGGAGAACTGCGGTTTTTTTTTTTTTTTTTTTGCGTGGCCATCTTGCTTAGTAAGCACTGTTTGTTGCCCGTGGGCCGCGTAGCTGAATGCGTCAACTCGCATTCGCGGTAAGCGCTGAAACGAATTGTCGATAAGCAGTTGAAATTGCGATATAATCCAATATTCCAAGAATTGTATATTTAAAATTTCTAGCAGCGCAGACCCAAGTTGGGCAAGCCTTGATTGTCTATTGGGAAGGCTCCGATGGGATGACATCGATGTTCGTGCTGGAGCTGCGGGTTTGAAACAAAACAACATGAAAACGTGACCAATGATTTTGAATGTAACGGATTGAAAATATAAAGTAAAGACGCGACTTTACAGGGCAGAATTAAACATTCCTTTGAGCCCGATGTCCACAACGACCGGGGATATGAGTCACTGAAACGCCCGTATGACTTGTTTGAGTGGTCGGAGTTTCCCTGAGATAAGCACTAGTTGAAATCACAGTACTTTCAGTTCTGAAAGTGGTCCAAGAACTCGAAAAAGTTTGTTTGATGGTAATTCCAGTTATGGTTTCCGTTGTCTGCTGAGATTCTAATTGGCTTGCAATTTGACTAGTAGTTGAAGTCTCAGTGATTGGGGAAGATAAAACCGTACTGTCAAAGGCACCTTGAGTCCAGGTGGTCATGAGTGTGTCTTTTGGAGCGGCAGTTGCATTAATCGTCGTGCTATCTGCCAAGTCGTATGTTGAAGTCGTGGTTGGATTGGCCATCGTCGTGAGGGTTGATGAACTCTTTTTAGCCGCCGTGCTCACATCAATGCTATCAACGTAAATCTGACTGGTACCCTCCACACAGACCACGCTGAACTTCAAGGTTTCTGCGGTGGTAGTAACAACGTAATTGGCAGAGAATGAACCCCATGATGCGCCGAGGATGAAGGCTTTTGAGAAAAGGTCTGTATTGCCAACCTTGACACTGCCGAGGGAAGCTTCGATGCGACAGGTGTCTGAGGTGGTGTATATCACGTAGTATTTGAAGGAGATGGTGTAAGTATCTCCAATGACTAGATCCTCAACCGGCTGACTGAGGCTGGTTGTGATGATGGATGGTGGTGTGCGTTTATGCGATGGACTTTTGACCTGAGCGTTCTTTGAATCAAGCACAGTGCTACAGGATGCTTCATTGACGAATAGCGATAAGAATAATCCAAGGAAAAGCCATGGAGTTTTGAAAAGAGAATGGTGCATGGTGAGTGAGTGGACAGACATGCGCCAATGAAGGCTGTAATAATAGGCACAGAAAGGAACGACAAAAAAGTGGGCTGAGAAGCAAGAGATCATGACTGTCTTAAAGGTTGATACAGGTCCACAGTCAGTTGGAGCATTTCATTGAATCTTTTTATTATGTTACCTATTTGGGTCAAGCGGAATGGTAACCTGGTGGAACTTGTTGGCGCAATATGGCGCTCCGGCTCCATACTGTTACGGGCTTTTCCGTCAATAGTTTCTGTGGCTGCATTTACACCGCTTCCCAACTCCGTTTATAGCGCGTGAAAAGCCACTAAAACCCACGCAATAGTAACTCCCAACAGCATGATGGCCAACAGGACCCCCTTAGGTGGGGGTCACACTTATCTTTTAGTGGCTTCACATTAAGGGATAAATTGGATAATAATAATAGCCCGATTAAATTTCTTTATCTTTAAATACCTAATAATAATAGCTAATCTAACCTAAGCTAATCTAGCTAATTTAATCTAACTATTTTGCCCTTTTTATAGCTTTTTTTAGTATTTTAATAAATAGTTTCTTAGAAAAATATATAAAAAATCTCTAGGGCTTTAAATAGCTTTTAAAATTATAATTTATATTA
>NAJI01000127.1:1220-12204 GCA_002179835.1 Calonectria leucothoes | reverse complement strand
TAGTTTATTACTACTTAGTCTCCGGCCCTATTAGGCTATTTCCCCTCCAAAGAGAAAAACAAATACTTATATTACTTACATATAAATATAAGGTAGAGTAAATACCTAATAAAGCCTTCTTTGTCTGAGTAAGATTAGGAAAAAAAAGAATTATACTTTATAGAAAAAGCCATATTGGTAAGAGTATCTATTACTATGCCTCTATGCCAATAGCACTTGCAACCAATAAATAAGGGTCATATGGACAAGGCTACAACCTAGCCATCAAGGCCATTATATAATATAATTAATATACTGCCTTGTTTACTTTAAAACCTTTACACTTATACTTACACTCACACTCACACACAAGACCTCTAAGCAATCCCAGGGCAATAAAATAGCCAGTAGAAATGATAATGGGCTATAATTACATTGGTTTATATATCTATATATAGCTATTATTTATTCCCTTAATATAGTTATTATTTTAATGCAAAGATAATTAAACTTTAAATGCTAGAATATTATTACTATTTATTGTAATCTAGAGCTATAAATAAATCCTATTAATTTCCCCTATATTAAGTAAGGAGGCTCCGGCTTCTAAGAAAGTATATTATAATTACAATACTATAGATAAAGAACCCCAGGCTACTTAGTTTATTACTTATTCTAACCTTTTATACAATAATACTATATCTACTATATTACAACTAAAATAGACTTATAGTAGAAAGTTAAGTACTATAAAAGAATTAATATATTTGCAAATTAAGTATATTATTACCCAAATATTATTTAAAGGAATATAATTACTATCTAAGAGCCTTAATAAGCTATACTCTTATATTAAGCAATATTTAACTAGGACTAGTATTGTTATGGCCCGTATAAAATCGGGATAATAGAGCCTTTATAATAGCTATTATTTGCACTAGTAATTGCAAGTATTATAATTATTGACTTATCTTTTGGCCTAATAGGCTAATTAATATAAAAGAAGGTATAGATCCTTATATAATAATCGCAAACTATAGGTTACTAGTTTGATTCCTGCTCTAATATACTTTTAGAAGAAATCCCATATTAGCTTAGACTAGGTCCTATTGGCTAGTCGGGGTAAGGTAGCTATAGGTACGTACGATAAGGCAGGTCGAACCTTATTAGTGCCTAGGACTAATTAGGGCAAGAAAGGACCCTATGACCTAATAAACAGGGCTTAAGGGCAAGCCTATTAGAGGGGAGGCATTGTATTATGGCCTATATAAAATTGGGATAACAGAGCCTTCATAATAGCTGTTATTCACACCGGTAATTGCAAGTATTGCGATTATTGATTTATCTTTTGGCCTGACGGGCTAATTAATGTAAAAGGAGGTGCGGATCCTTACAAGTATTCTCTCTTCTATTAATATTATAAATTATTTTATAACTTAAATTACTATCTATATATATTCTAAATCTTTTTAATTTATATTAGAAATTAATATAAGTAAGGCTACTTATAAGCCTACTATTTAATAATTTACTTAAAGTACCTAAATTAATAAATATAACTAGCCACTGCAAGCACCTAGGTAAACTACCTAATTTAGATACCCTACTAAGAATCTAGGTAAATACTAAAGAGTGCTAATATAAGGGTTATTTAGAAGTAGCATGGAATTGCACTATATATTTCCTACTACTCTATTTGTTATTAGCATTGGCCAAGGTTAATTAGCCGGATTCTTAGGCCCGATAATACTTTAAAGTTAAGGTTATTAACATATATATTCCCCTCCCCCTTCTTACTATATATGCAAATTACAAACTTTAGGTAGTTATATATGCTAACCTAGCCTATATTAGAACTACTATGCAAGTAGCTAAACTATATATAATATAGAGTATACCCGCAAACTATAATAGGTATATTGATTTTTGCCTATATATTAAGCTAGACTTGGATTTGATCCTATTAATAAATATATACTATATTAAAGTAGGATATTTCTATAGCTTTATTAACCATACTAACTATACCCCTATAATAAATAGCTCTATTATTCTTAGCATTAAAATAAAGTATATAACTAGGGATAAGAAGATAGCTTTTAAATAACTTAGTACCTAGATAGCAAGCTAGTAAACCTACCTATGCAAATTAGTAGGTATTTTGTATAATAATAAAAAAATACTTAAGTTTCTCCCTAGTATTATTATTAAGGGCTATAATTGGTATTTTATGGCTATAATATAGGGTTGTAAGCTTAAGGAAATAAATAATATAGAGATTATATTTTAGAGTAAGCTTTTTATTGGTGTAATAGCTAATATTAAGGGTATTTATAACATTATTCTTTTTATCTAAAGATTAACTACCTAGTCCATTAAGATATATTTGTTATAACCTAGCCTATAATTAGCTGGCTATTCTATAGATCCATTAGCAGATGTTTGGTATAAGACCTACTTATTCTAAACCTCTTATAGACTAGTTTCCAAAGTCTTAATAGCTTAAGCTATTTCTAATTTATTAGAAATATCCTTATATATTAGGAATCTATTTTAAATAATCTATATAAATAGGTATTATAGTTACTAGGGCCTAACCTAGCTTTTAATATAATTTGGTTATCTTTAATTAATTTAATTAATTAATTAACTTATTATTAAATATAATACTTTTTTTATTTATTATTTTTATGTTACTTAATTTAATATGCCTAATCTAATCTATAAATATAAACCTAATGGTTTACTTTATAAGTTTAAATTAGATTATTATATATTAAAAGCTTTTATTTAGAGGATTATTTATATTAATTCTAAGCAATATCTTTTATAATATTATTTTATATTATCTTATTAGGCTCTTTTAAATCTAAGGGGAAAAAAGTAACTTTTACTTTTAAAATTCCTATAGATAATGGAAAAGGAAATAAGTCTTTTAATAATGGAGATAAGAAATGCTTCTAGGTAATTAAGCAAGGTCTTTAATAGCTTAAATTAGCCTTAGAAAAGTTTAATATTAATTTCTAGAAATATAATATAATGATATAAAATTATATTAATAGAAATAACTAATGCCCTATAGCTATAGAAAATATAATATAATAAATTCTCTAAAAGCTAAATAATTATCCTAGTATTTCCTAATCTTTTACTAAAAAAGGAATAATAAGTAATAACCTATCTAAGAAGGATTATTCTATACTAGATCTTTTATAGCTATAAATAAACCCTAGTACTTTTATACCTTATACTAAGGATCCCAGTAAAGTTATTAAGTTAAAGAAATCCTTTATATAGAAGAATAATTTTAGTAATTTCTAGGAATAGCTAATTTAAATTAAGAGCTATTAATTAATATATCCTAATATTTTTATAAATAATAATAAGCTTTAAATTTAATATATTATTAAAAGATTGAAAGATAAATCCCTTTATATAATAAAGAAATGATTAAAGAATTTTATTATTAAATTATAGAATAAGATTAATTAAATAATTTAATACTTTTTTAGTTTCTTTAATAATTTTAAAAAGGAACTTATTAAGTAATATAGTATAATTAATAAAAAATAAATTACTTTATATACTCTTAAGAAACTTTCTTAAAAAAGATTTTATAATAATTTTCTTATTAATTTTAAATATTATACTATTAAGTTTAATTAGACTAAAAATATATTAATTAATAAATTTTATAAATAGCTTAAGGATATAATCTAAGATAAAATATACTATCTTTTAGACCCTTTTATAAAGTTTAATAAATATATAATTTATATAATATATATTAATAATTAATAGTATAAATAATAATAATAAAAGAATAATAATAAGAGGAATATTATTATTATTATTAAAATAAAATAAATTAAGCTTATTATATATAAAACTTACTTAGGCCTTATAAAGTTAGATAATATATAGTACTAAAAGAGCTACTATTTCTAGGTGATCTATTAAAATTATAGTAAGAAAGGATATACTTTTTATAAATATTAAAAGCCTAGTATTAACTAGAAGTTTAAGCCTATATTAAAAGATAGAAAATAGCTTAACTTTATAAAATAAGAAAATAAGACCTAAATTACTATTTATATTATTAGTAAAATAGTAATTTAAATACTTATGCTTAAAGAAAAGGAAAATCCTATGGAAGAATAAACCCTTATAGTAGTAATTTAGTCCTATAGTTAGACTAGAGAATTACCAATAAGGAGGAAATAAATTACTACTGGAATCCCTTAATCTTATACCAAGTTTAGAGATTTACTAACTTAGAGAAAGTAGTAATTACTTAGCCTTAAAAAGGAAAGGCAAATCTACTCTTAATTAGTCCCTACTAAGTAATCTTAAACTATTAAGATAATAGATTTCCTAAAACCTTTTAATAATTTACTAACTATTATTAATAAGTTAATTTATTTATAATAATTAAAAGAAAAAACTTATATTTCTAAGAAAATAAAAGTATTAGTACTGAGGGATTATAAAGCTAAGTAAAGCTAAGATCTTATAAAGGACTTAATAGTATTTAGTAATTATTATTATTTTTATTAAAGCTATTATTATTACTAAGATATTTTATAGATTTATTACTTCTTTTACTATTATCTATACTATAAATTAAATAAAGTAATTAATAATTATTATTTATTATAAGATAATATTTCAATTTATAATATTTTATACTATAATTACTATTTATATTATAAAGTAATTAGATAGGAAAGAAGTATTACTATTATTAAGAATTAATTAGGTAAGTTACTTAGAGAATATTATAAGTAATATAAAGGCCTTAATTATTATTATTACTAGGATTACTTAATCTACCAATATAAGAAGATTAGGGTTTAATATAATATTTATTAAGAAGGTAATTTAAAAAACTAAGTATACCTTTTATACTAAAATAATAGGCATAGCTATTCTTAGAGTTACTAAAAAAACTCCCTATAAAATCTCTTTATATTATTAATAGTAAAAAGCTATATTGGCTTAAATTAGATATATATATTAAGGGAAAATAGTATTAAATTATAATTAATAGTAGAGTTAAGATAAATTATATTAATCCAAGGATTATTAATACTTTCTAGCTACTATGGTTAGATAAGGTAAATCCCTATATTATTAATAATTTAAAAGAAAGCATATTTAATTATAATAATAAAATAATTATTAAAGAGATTAATTACCTTAAGGTCTTTGTAAATAGAAAGAATTAAGGTATTTTTTTTAATATTATTAATATTAAAATATATAACCTAGTCCTAGGGTATTTATAATTATATTATTATAATCTATATATTAATTAGTATACTAGCTAAATATAAGTACTCCCTAAGTATAATATAGCTAGTAATATAAATAATGATTTAGATATAAGATCTTAAACCTCTAGCCCTAACCTAGTAAAGGCTATATACAATAATATAATAAATACTTTATTATTTAAAGAAATAAAGTATAAGTATAAGACTAATTAAAAGAAATAATAATAGTAAGTTATTATCTATCTCTATATATAGTTTTAATAGTTTAATTAAGACCTTAAAAAGATAAAAAAGGATTTTAGTAATAATTAACTAATAAATATACTATATTAGTATTATATTTATAAATAACTATTTATAAAAGAACTTATAATAGAATTACCTAAACCTAATTAATAGGATTATAAAATTATATTAAAGAATAGAGTAAGTACTTATTTTTTCCCAATATATAGCCTTAATTAAGTAGAATTTAATATCTTAAAGGAATATTTTAAAGATATACTATAAAAAGCATATATTTAAGTCTTAAATTCTAAAGTTAATTATCTAGTAATATTTATTTCTAAGAAGAATAGAAAACTTTGCCTTTGTATAGACTACTAATAGCTTAATAATATTATACTAAAGGATTATATATCTTTGCCTTTTATTAATAAGATAAAAGATAGGCTATATAAAATAAAGGTATTTATAATACTTAACCTAAAGGGAGCTTATAACTTGATTTATATTAAGAAGGGAAATAAATAAAAAATTGCCTTTAGAATAAAGTTTAGATTATTTAAGTACCTAATTATGCCTTTTAGATTTATAAATATACTAATATTCTTCTAGAGAATAATTAATAATATATTATGTAAATACTTAGATATCTTTATAATCTATTACCTTAATAATATTCTAATCTTCTCTAAAAATAAAGAAGAATATATAAAATATATTTACTAGGTTTTAAAAGTATTTTAAAATATAAAACTATTTATTAAACCTAAGAAGAGTATTTTTTATACTTAGAAAGTAGAATTTCTAGGATATATTATCTTCTATAATAAGATTTAAATAAATTCTAAAAAGATTATTACTATTAAAGATTAATAAAAACCCAATAATCTTACAAAAGTATAATCCTTTCTTAAATTTGCTAATTATTATTAGAAGTTTATTAAGAACTTTAAATAGATTACTATATCTTTTATTATATTTACTAAAAAAGATATAATATTCTTTTTTAGATTAAAAGTAAAAGAAATATTTAAATAATTAAAGGATATTATTTTTGCTAAATTTATACTTATAATATTTAATTTTAATTAACCTATTAAATTAGAAATAAATTTCTTTAATTTTATTATTAGAGCCTAGCTTAGATAAAGAGATAATAATGGGAAATTATATCCTATTATATTCTATTTATATAAATTATATAGAGTAGAACTTAATTACTTAATTTATAATAAAGAATTTCTTATTATTATTAATATATTTAAGGAATTTTAATAATATTTACTTAAAAATTAATATAAGATTATAATATTTATTAATTATAAGAATATTTTTTATTTTACTATTATATAAAAACTTAGTAAAAGATAATTATATTATATTAAATATTTATCTAAATTTAACTATTATATTATATATATTAAAGGTACTAAGAATACTTAAGCTAATATAATTAGCCAATATGCTAACTATTATACTAGAAAATAAGTAATTATAGAAAAGCTATTTTAATATATTTTTAAGGGCGATCTAAAATAGGCCCCTATTAGTAAAATAATAATAAAGACTAAGAAGATTATTACTATTATTTAGTATACTTAATGTAAGTAGTGTATTAAAGAGCTTGGATTTGGATATATAGTGGAATAGGGAAATCTATTATTATAAAAGATTAAAGAGTATAATAAGACCTTGCTTAAGGATAAGTATAGTATGTGATTATAGGTCTCTAAGGAATTATAAGATAAGTTACTTAGAGAGATCTATATATACTCTTTATATAAATATAAAGATATAAAGAAAATCCTTAAATAAGTTAAATAAATATTTTCTTTTTATTAAATAAAGAAGAAGATTAAAAAAATTTATAAGGAATATAATCTTTACTATTATATAAAGAAATTATAATATAAGCTATATAAAGAATTATAATCCCTATTTATTATAATATACTTATAGGAGTTAATCTTAATAGACTTTATTATTAAATTATTATTATTTATAGATTCTATTATAGAAATATACTATAATAATATTTTTATTATTATTAATTAATTTATTAAAATTACCTATTATATTCCTTACTAGAAAGCTATAAATAAAGAATAATTTACCTATTTTTTCTTTTATAATATTATTACTATCTATAAACTACTGGTAGAAATAATTTTTAACTATAGATAATTATTTATATTTAAGTTTTGGTAGAGTTTAATATCTTTAATGGGACTTAATTATAAGCTTAGTATAGTTTTTAGACTATAGATTAATAGATAGATTAAATACTAAAACTAGGAGATTAAGCAATATCTTTAATACTATATTAACTATAAATAGATAGATTGGGTAGAAAAGCTATTAATTATATAGCTTGCCTATAATACCTTATATAATAATAATATTAAGACTACTTTTACTAATATAAATTTTGGATTTACCCTAGATATTTATTATATAACTTTAGAAGATATAATTAAGGTAAAAGTAATACTTAAATTAAAACAATTTAAGGCTTTTTATAAAAAAATAAAGATTAAGCTTAAGTTTATATATAATATTATAAAATAATATTATAATATTAAATAGATAAAGGAATTATCCTTTTTAGAGGAAGATATAGTTTATCTAGCTATAAAAAATCTTATATCTAAATAATAAAATCCAAAACTTGATTTTATATAAATTAGCTTATATTCTATAAAATAAAAAATCTTAGAAAATAATTATAAACTTGACTTATTAGACTATATTAAGGTCCATTTAATTTTTTATATTTTCTTATTTAAGCTAGAAAATAGTATTTAAGTAAATATAGGCCCTTGGTTTTAATCTAAAGTTAAGAACCTAGAGGAATAATAGAATATAGAATAAATTATTACCAAATAACTAAATAATAAATTCTTCTAAGTTAAATAAAAAGAATATATTAAATTAATATAGAAACCTCTAAAGAACCTTATCTATTATTTTAAGAAGCTAGAGGAGTTTTTATAGAAAAAATAATAAAAGAAAAATCCCTAATATTAATAATATCCTAATTAATAGTATTTAATAATTTATAGGAAGTAATAGCTTTAATAGGCTAAGTAGCTTTAGTAGCCTTTATATTATCTATATTATATAATTTATTTATTATCTTAAATCCTTAATAAATTATCTCTTAATCTTTTAATTATAGTTATTTTTGCTATAACCAAAGATATACTAAATAAGTAAACTACTTTTTAATAAGTTATTAATATTCTTTTAATTCCTCCTATAGATCTAATAATTCTTATTCTGCTTATTGCTTAGTAATATTAATCTACTTCTTTTTAGAAAGATAATAAATTACTCAAATATCTCTTATTAGTATTTTTATTTATTTTTCTTTTTTTTATTTACTTTTATTAAAAATTATTTTCTTAGAATATCTACTTTTATTATTATATATTTTCTTATTCTTTATATATTTAGTATAATTACTTAACTCCTTGGGCATAATATAAGAAAGCCTATAGGACTTATACTAAAAATAAGGCAAGTTAATAATAAAACCTTCTAAAAAAATTATTTATATCTAAGCCTTAGTATATAATCTATTATCCTTTTTCTTAGTTATTATAAAAATATAGGAAAAAAAGATTAAGGGATAAAAGAAAAAATAATCTATCTTAATAATTATAAAAGAAAAAGTTTATAGTTCTAGAATATAATCTTTAAAGGGGAGATATTATATTATAATCTAGCCTATAATTAGCTAGCTATTCTATAGATCTATTGGTAGATATTTAGTATAAGACTTATTTATTCTAAATCTTTTATAAATTAGTTTCTAAAGTCCTAATAGCTTAAGTTATTCCTAATTTATTAAAAATATTCTTATATATTAGAAATCTATTTTAGATAAGTTATATAGATAGATATTATAGCTACTAGGGCCTAACCTAGCTTTTAATATAACTTGGTTATTTTTAATTAATTTAATTAATTAATTAACCTATTATTAAATATAATATCTTTTTTATTTATTATTTTTATATTACTTAACCTAATATATCTAATTTAATCTATAAATATAAACCCAATGGTTTACTCTGCAGGTTTAGACTAGATTGTTATAATATTAACTATAGTTTAAGTTAATAATACTTACTAGTTTGTAAAAAGAGGTATAATAGATTAGTTTTTTGGTTTTATATAATAAATATATATTATATTAAAGGATTAATAATACTTTAATTAAATAATTATTTTTAATAGTAACTAGATTAGCTATATACTTATTGCTAATATATATATAATATAATTTTTAACTAGTTATTTATCATCTAGCACCTTTCTATATAAAAATATAACTAATACCCAAATATAATTATACTTAGTAAAAGATAGTAAATTTTTATCTCTAATCTATTAGGGCAAAACCTATAGCTCTTAAGGCTACTAAAGGGTTTTTCATAACCAAGTATATTACTAAACCCTATTTATATATTAACTCTATAATCTAGCTAATTTCTAGACTACCCGGGTTAAAATAAACTAACTTTATTTTAATTAAGAAAATATAGAATACTATATAGTCCTATATAACTAAAGTCTATAAATATATAATAGCTAGCAAAAAAAAGAAAAAGAATAAGTAAGGCTAAGGAATAGAAAAGTAATATATAGGAAATTCTAGTATAGGATAATAATAATAATAGATTTATTTCTAGTAATTATAGTACTAAGCTTTTAGCTAGTAATATTATTAAAAAGAAACTTATTATCTAAAAATAAAGTAAACCTTAAGGTAAAGGTAATTAGCTTAACCAAGAAAATAAAGAAAGAAGTAATTATAGTAGAATTAATAGAAATTAAGATATTTCTTTCTTTTTTATATAGAAAATACCCTGGTTTCTATTAAGTAAGCTACTTTAATTATACGGCTTTATATTACCAATATAGCTAGCCCGTTGCTATGCTTTATAAAAATAGAAAGCCACCTACCCATTCCTCAAATAATAGATTAGTATTTTACCTAGCCCAAGATAGTACTAATAGCATATATTTTACCCTTATCTTTATAAAGGTACTTAAAGATTTATAGGCTATTAAGTAGCTATAAGCCTTGTCTAGGATATAGTTTACTTAGTAAGAAATATTAGCTAAAGTATATAAGGCCTATAAGAAAGTGCTTATAGATAGTTTAGCTTTAGAGGGTTTCTATATTAAGGCCTGATCCCAGTTCCGCAGTAGTAATATTATGGCTAGTAGGGGGAGTAAAGAGGTAAATTATTACTAGTAAATTAGGATATATCTATTTATACTTTTAATTTGGATAGCAATTAGGCAATTTATTATAACTCATGCTGGCCTAAAGTGGTTAGGATGGGTAGAATACTTAGTTATACTTTGGTTATAAGTATCTTGCCCTATTTATATTCCTTCTCTAATTTAAGACCTATTATTCTATATAGTTTTATATAAACTTACCTAATTAATATATTTTATTCTATACTAATAATTAAATTAATAAAAAA